>JAJPUD010002799.1:187642-211165 GCA_023553655.1 Myrmecobius fasciatus
TAATTTCTCCTTTTATTTTTAGAATTTCCAATTTGGTATTTAATTGAAGGTTTTTAATTTGTTCTTTTTCTAGTTTTTTAAATAATAAGCCCAATTCGTTGATGTTTTCTTTCTCTATTTTATGCAGGTAAGCATCTAGAGATATAAAATTGCCCCTTATAACCGCTTTGGCCGTATCCCACAAATTTTGGTATGTTGTCTCCTTATTGTCATTCTCCTGGATGAAATTATTGATTGTGTCTATGATTTGCTCTTTCACCCATTCATTCTTCAGGATTAGATTATTTAATTTCCAATTAACTTTTGGTCTATTTTCTCCTGGCCTTATATTACATGTGATGTTTATTGCATCATGATCTGAAAAAGATGCATTTACTATTTCTGCCTTTCTGCATTTGATTTTGAGGATTTTATGCCCTAACACATGGTCAATTTTTGTATAGGTTCCATGGACTGCTGAGAAAAAAGTAAACTCCCTACTGTCTCCATTCAACTTTCTCCATAGATCTATCATACCTAACTTTTCTAATAATTGGTTTATCTCCCTAGTTTCTTTTTTGTTAATTTTGTGGTTTGATTTATCTAATTCTGAGAGAGCAAGGTTGAGATCCCCCACTAGTATAGTTTGGCTGTCTATTTCTTCTTGCATCTCTCTTAATTTCTCCCCTAGGAATTTGGATGCGATTGCACTTGGTGCATATATCTTTAGTATAGATATTGCTACATTATCTATGGTACCCTTTAATAAAATATAGTTTCCTTCCTTATCTCTTTTGATTAGATCTATCTTGGCTTTTACTTGATATGAGATAAGGATTGCTACCCCTGCTTTTTTTTGTTCACCTGAAGCATAATATTTTCTGCTCCAGCCGTTTACCTTCATCCTATATGTGTCACTATGTTTCAGATGTGTTTCTTGTAGACAACATATTGTGGAATTCTGGTTTTTAATCCAGTCTGCTATCTGCTTCTGCTTTATGGGAGAGTTCATCCCATTCACATTCACAGTTAGAATAACTAATTCTTTATTTCCTGCCATCTTATTTACCCAAGTTATGTTTTCCCCTTTCCTTTCCCCTTTCTCCCTTCCCCCCTCCTCAGTACTTTGCTTTTGATGACCCTCTCCCCCAAACAATACTCCACCCTTTAGGTCCCCTCCCCCTGTTTTTACTCCTTTCCCCTGATTCTTCCATTTTCCCTTCTATTAGTTTGTCCCTTACTTTTCCTCCTTTCCCTCCCACTTCCCTCTAGCAACAGACAAGTTTCTATGTGAAATCAAATGTCTGATATATACTTTTAGATCCCAACCTGATGAGAGTAAGATTTACACAATGCTCATCTCCCTCCCCTCTTTCTCTCAATTATATTAGGTTTTCTTTGCCTCTTCAAAAGATTTTACCTTGTTTTTACCTCCTTTTTTTTTAGATCTTATTTTACCACTTTTTCCCTCTTTTCCCCAGTATTACAATCTTTCCCCCTCTAGTTCTCTTTTTCATATTATCAAAGTAATATCTAGTTAATTATACCCCCAAACTTTAAGTATCCCCCTAGTAAAAATAAAGTTCTCAAGAGTACTTTCCTTTTTACCTTTTTATGCATCTCTTGAGTTCTGTGTTTGGATGTCTTATTTCTTGTTCAGATCTGGTCTTTTCATTAGAAATAGGTGAAATTTAGATGGCACAGTGGAAAAAAACTAGATGGCGCAGTGGATAGAGCACCAGCCCTGCAGTGAGGAAGACTTGAGTTCAAATCTTGTCTCAGACACTTAACATTTCCTAGCTGTGTGACCTTGGGCAAGTCACTTTACCCCAATTGCCTCAGCAAAAAGCAAAAAAAAAAGAAAAAAAGAGAGAGAAATAGGTGAAATTCACCTATATCATTGAATGACCATCTTCTTCCCTGGAGGATAATGCTCATTCTAGCTGGATAGTTTATTCTTGGCTGTAATCCAAGTTCCTTTGCCCTTCGGAATATCTGGTTCCAGGCCCTTCAGTCCTTCAATGTGGAGGCTGACAGATCATGTGTGATTCGAATTATTGATCCTCAGTATTTGAATTGTTTCTTTCTAGCTGCTAGCAGAATCTTTTCCTTGGTGCTATAGTCCTGAAATTTAGCCACGATATTCCTTGGGGTTTTAATTTTGGGGTCTCTTTCAGGAGGTGATCGGTGAATTCTTTTTTTTTTTTTTTAAATTTTATTTTATTTGCATAACATATGTGTGGGTAATTCTTCAACAATAACCCTTACATAGCTTTCCGTTACAAATTTTCCCCCCAACTCCCCACCCCTCCCCTAGATGGCAGGATATCCACTACATGTTAATTATGTTAAAATATTGGCAAATCGAATATATGTATACATATTTCCAAACTTATCATTGGTGTGCAAGAAAAATCTTATCTACACAAACGATATATCAGATAAAGGAAACACAATGTAAGGAAACATCAATCAAGAAGTATGAGAATGTTATGTTGTGGTCCACATTTCGCATCCCTCTCTCTGGGTGTATATGGCTTTCTTCAGTGAACAATTGGAGGTGGTTTGAAACATTTCATTGTTGAAGAGAGCCATGTCCATCAGAATTGTTTACCTCCTTAACTTCTTTCTTATTTATTTTGTGGTTTGATTTATCAAGTTCTGAGAGAGGGAGATTGAGATCCCCCACTATTATAGTTTTGCTGTCTATTTCTTCTTGCATCTCTCTGAACCTTTCCTCTAGGAATTTCCATGCTATACCACTTGGTGCATATATGTTTAGTATTGATATTGCTTCATCATCTATGGTACCCTTTAGGAAGATATAATTTCCTTCTTTGTCTCTTTTAATTAAGTCTATCTTTGCTTTTACCTGGTCTGAGATCAGGATTGCTACCCCTGCTTTTTTTTGTTCACCTGAAGCATAATAGATTCTGCTCCAGCCTTTTACCTTCACCCTGTATGTATCTCTGTGTTTTAGATGTGTTTCTTGTATACAACATATTGTTGGATTCTGGTTTTTAATCCAATCTGCTATCTGCTTCTGCTTTAAGGGAGAGTTCATTCCATTCACATTCACAGTTAAAATAACTGATTCTGTATTTCCTGTCATCTTATTTACCCTAGCTTATGCTTTTCTCTTTCTTATCCCCTTTCCCTCCTCCCTACTATTTTGCTTTTGAAAACCACTTCCCTCAAACAATCCTTCCCCTTTAGAGCCCCACCCACCCCCTTTTCCCCCCCTTTCCCTCCTGTTTCCTTATAAGTACGTCTATTATTCCCTCTGAGCCAAATCTGATGAGATGGAGATTAACCCAATTCTCATTCCCCTCCCTTTTCTCCCCTCAATCATTATAGGTTTTCTTTGCCTCTACATGTGATGTAATTTCCCTTATTTTACCTCCTTTTCCTCTTCTTCCAGTGTTATCCCTTTTCTACCTCTAATTTCTTTTTCAGTTTATCATATCATAAGATTCATAAAATCACAATAAAGATATAATAATAATCATAAAATCACAGTAATCATATGATAATAATCATAAAATCACAGTAATCATATCATAATCATAATGTAATAATTGATTCATAAAATCAACCCTCATTCTATAAGTATCTATAACATAAATATAGTTCTCAAGAGTTATTTTTTCTTGTTACCTTTTTATGTTTCTCTTGTGTTCTGTGTTTGTAGATCAAATTTTTTGTTCAGTTCTGGTCTTTTCAGTAGAAATAGGTAGAATTCTCCTATATCATTGAAAGACCATCTTCTTCCCTGGAAGATAATGCTCATTCTAGCTGGGTAACTTATTCTTGGCTATAATCCAAGTTCCTTTGCCCTTCGGAATATCTGATTCCAGTCCCTTCGATCCTTCAAAGTAGAAGCTGCTAGGTCCTGTGTGATCCTAATTGTAGCTCCCCGATATTTAAATTGTTTCTTTCTGGCTTCTTGTAATATCTTTTCCTTGGTATGATAGTTCTGGAATTTAGCCACGATATTTCTGGGGGACTTAATTTTTGGGTTTCTTTCAGGAGGTGATCGGTGGATTGTTTCAAGGAGTATTTTGCCTTCTGGGTGTAAAATATCAGGGCAGTTTTCTTTTATGATTTCCTGGAATATAGTGTCCAGGTTCTTTTTTTCATCATGGCTTTCAGGAAGCCCTATAATCCTTAGATTGTCTCTCCTAGATCTATTTTCCAGGTCAGTTGTTTTTCCTAGGAGATATTTCATGTTTTTCTCTATCTTTTCATTTTTTTGTTTTTGTTCAACTGATTCTTGAAGTCTTGATGAGTCATTAATTTCCAATTGTTCGATTCTAATTTTTAATGTCTTATTTTCTTCAGTTACTGTTTTTAGTTCCTTTTGCAATTGACCAATTACATTTTTTTGTTCATTGCATTCTTTTTCCATTTTCTCTATTTTATTTTGCAGTGATCTCATTTCGTTTCCCCATGTTTCTTCTAACTCTCTTTTAAGATTTTTTATGCAATCTTCAAAGAAAGCCTTGTGCATGTCCATCAGAATTGATCGTCATATAGTACTGTTGTTGCCGTGTATAATGATCTCCTGGTTCTGCTCATTTCACTCAGCATCAGTTCATGTAAGTCTCTCCAGGCCTCTCTGAAATCATCTTGCTGGTCATTTCTTACAGAACAATAATATTCCATAATATTCATATACCATAATTTATTCAGCCATTCTCCAATTGAAGGGCATCTATTCAATTTCCAGTTTCTAGCCACTACAAAAAGGGCTGCCACAAACATTCTTGCACATGTGGGGCCTTTTCCTTCCTTTATGATTTCTTTGGGATATAAGCCCAATAGAAATGCTGCTGGGTCAAAGGGTATGCACAGTTTGATAACTTTTTGAGCATAGCTCCAAATTGTTCTCCAGAATGGCTGTATCCATTCACAGCTCCACCAACAATGCATCAGTGTCCCAGCCCTCCCACAACCCCTCCAACATTCATCATTAACTTTTCCTGTCATTTTAGCCAATCTGACAGGTGTGAAGTGGTATCTCAGGGTTGTCTTGATTTGCATTTCTCTGATCAATAGTGATTTGGAGCACCTTTTCATATGACTATAAATAGTTTTAATTTCATCCTCTGAAAATTGTCTGTTCATATCCTTTGACCATTTATTGATTGGAGAATGGCTTGAATTTTTATAAATATGAGACAATTCTCTATATATTTTAGAGATGAGACCTTTATCAGAACCCTTAAATGTAAAGATGATTTCCCAATTTATTGCTTCCCTCCTAATCTTGTCTGCATTGATTTTGTTTGTACAAAAACTTTTTAACTTAATATAGTCAAATTTATCTATCTGGTTTTCAATTAAAAGTTCCAGTTCTTCTTTGGACATAAATTTATTCCATCTCCACAGGTCTGAGAGGTAAACTGTATTATGTTCCTCTAACTTGTTTACAAAATCACTCTTTATATCCAGATCATGAACCCATTTAGATCTTATCTTGGTATGTGGTGTTAGATGTGGGTCAAGCCCTAATTTCTTCCACACTAGTTTCCAGTTTTCCCAGCAGTTTTTGTCAAATAGTGAATACTTATCCCAAAAGCTGGGGTCTTTGGGTTTATCAAAAACCAAATTGCTATAGTTATTGCCTAGTTTGTCTTGTGATTCTATCCTATTCCACTGATCGACTACTCTATTTCTTAGCCAGTACCAAATGGTTTTGATGACCGCTGCTTTATAATATAGTTTTAGATCTGGTACAGCAAGTCCACCATCTTCAGCCTTTTTTTTCATTAATCCCCTTGAAATTCTAGACCTTTTGTTTTTCCAAATGAACTTTGCTACTATTTTTTCTAGATCTGTAAGATAACTTCTTGGGAGTTTGATTGGTATGGCACTAAATAAGTAAATTAGTTTGGGTAGTATTGTCATTTTTATTATATTCGCTCGTCCTACCCATGAGCATTTTAAGTTTTTCCAATTGACTAGGTCTGATTTGATTTGTGTGGAAAGTGTTTTGTAATTTAGTTCATATAGTTCCTGACTCTCCCTTGGCAGATAAATTCCCAAATATTTTATACTATCAACAGTTATTTTGAATGGAATACTTTTTGTATCTCTTGCTGCTGAACTTTATTGGTAATATATAAAAATGCTGATGATTTATGTGGATTTATTTTGTATCCTGCCACTTTGCTAAAGGTGTGAATTGTTTCTAGTAGTTTTTTAGTTGAGTCTCTAGGATTCTCTAAGTATACCATCATGTCATCTGCAAAGAGTGATAATTTGGTTTCTTCACTACCTACTCTGATTCCTTTTATCTCTTTTTCTTCTCTTATTGCTAAAGCTAACATTTCTAATACAATATTAAATAGTAATGGTGACAGTGGGCAGCCTTGTTTCACTCCTGATCTTACTGGGAATGGTTCTAGTTTGACTCCATTACATATGATGCTTGCTGAAGGTTTTAAGTAGATACTACTTATCATTTTAAGGAAAAGCCCATTTATTCCTATACTCTCCAGTGTTTTTAATAGGAATGGGTGTTGGATTTTATCAAAGGCTTTTTCTGCATCTATGGAGATAATCATATGGTTTTTATTAATTTGGTTATTGATATAATTGATTATGCTAATTGTTTTCCTAATATTGAACCAGCCCTGCATTCCTGGTATAAATCCTACTTGGTCATGATGTATTATCCTGGGGATGACTTTCTGTAATCTTGTTGCTAAAATCTTATTTAAAATTTTTGCATCAATATTCATTAGGGAAATGGGTCTATAGTTTTCTTTCTCAGTTTTCTCCCTACCTGGTTTAGCTATCAGCACCATATCTGTGTCATAGAAGGAATTTGGTAGTACACGTTCTTTCCCTATTTTTTCGAATAGTTTATATAGTATTGGGATTAATTGTTCCTTGAATGTTTGGTAAAATTCACATGTAAATCCATCTGGTCCTGGAGATTTTTTCTTAGGGAGTTGATTAATAGCTTGTTCTATTTCTTTTTCTGAAATAGGGCTATTTAAATAATTTATTTCCTCTTCTGTTAATCTGGAAAATCTATATTTTTGTAGATATTCCTCCATTTCGTTTACATTATCAAATTTATTGGCATAAAGTTGGGCAAAGAAACTCCTAATTATTACTCTAATTTCCTCTTCATTGGAGGAAAGTTCTCCCTTATCATTTTTGAGACTAATAATTTGATTTTCCTCTTTTCTTTTTCTAATCAAATTAACTAAAGGCTTATCTATTTTGTTGGTTTTTTCATAAAACCAACTCTTACTTTTATTTATTAATTCAATAGTTTTCTTATTTTCAATTTTATTGATCTGCCCTTTAATTTTCAGAATTTCCAATTTGGTATTTAATTGAGGGTTTGTAATTTGGTCTTTTTCTAGCTTTTTTAATTGTAAGCCCAGTTCATTAATCTTCTCCTTCTCTGTTTTACGCAAGTAAGCATCTAGAGATATAAAATTACCCCTTATAACCACTTTAGCCGAGTCCCACAAATTTTGGTATGTTGTCTCATTGTTGTCATTCTCCTGGATGAAATTTTCGATTGTGTCTATAATTTGCTCTTTCACCCATTCGTTCTTCAGGATTAGATTATTTAATTTCCAAATAACTTGTGGCCTATTTTCTCCTGGCCTTATATTACATGTGAGTTTTATTGCATCATGATCTGAGAAGGATGCATTTACTATTTCTGCTTTTCTGCAATTGATTTTGAGGTTTTTATGCCCTAACACATGATCAATTTTTGTATAAGTTCCATGAACCCCTGAGAAAAAAGTATACTCCCTTCTATCACCATTCAATTTCCTCCAGAGATCTATCATACCTAACTTTTCTAGCCTTTTGTTAACCTCCCTAACTTCTTTCTTATTTATTTTGGAATTTCATTTATCTAATTCTGAGAGAGCAAGGTTGAGATCTCCCACTAGCATAGTATTACTGTCTATTTCTCCTTGCATCTCTCTTAACTTCTCCTCTAGGAATTTGGATGCTATACCACTTGGTGCATATATATTAAGTATTGATACTGCTTCATTGTCTATGGAACCCTTTAGTAAAATGTAGTTTCCTTCCTTATCTCTTTTAATTAGATCTATTTTTGTTTTTACTTGATCCGAGATAAGGATTGCTACCCCTGCCTTTCTTTGTTCACCTGAAGCATAGAAGATTCTGCTCCAGCCCTTTACCTTCACTCTGTATGTATCTCTATGTTTTAGATGTGTTTCTTGTAAACAACATATTGTAGGATTCTGGCTTTTAATCCAGTCTGCTACCCGCTTCCGTTTTATGGGAGAGTTCATCCCGTTCACATTCACAGTTAAAATAACTATATCTGTATTCCCTGCCATCTTATTTACCCAGAGTTATGATTTTCTCTTCCCTTTCCCCTCTCTCCCTTCCCCCCTCCCCAGTACTTTGCTCTTGAAGACCACCTCCCACCAATAATCCTCCTCCCTTTAGAGTCCCTCCCTCCCCTTTATACCTTTCCCCTAATCCTTCTATTAATTTATCCCTTTCCTTTTCTCCCCTCCCTCCTACCTTCCCACAAGGAGGTTCAGTGCTTTCTTTGAAGCCAAATGTGTCTGATATACTCTCTTAGAGTCCAATCTAATGAGAGTAAGGTTTACACAATACTCATCGCCCTCCCTTCTTTCCCTCAATTATATTAGATCTTCTATGTCTCTTTATGAGATTTTGCCTTATTTTACCTCCTATATTTTTACTTTATTTTGCCTCCTTTTCCCCCCTCCCCCCTTTTTCTTTTTCAGTATGGTATCCCTTCCACCTCTAATTTCTTTTCCATTATTATCAAAGTAAAATCAAATTATACTGCCATTCTTTAAAGGATACCTATAGTAGGAATATAGTTCTCAAGAGTTTTCCTTTTTACCTTTTTATGTTTCTCTTGAGTTCTCTATTTGGAGGTCAAATTTTTTGTTCAGATCAGGTCTTTTCATTAGAAATACGTGAAATTCTCCTGTATCATTGAATGACCATCTTCTTCCCTGGAAGATGATGCTCATTCTAGCTGGATAACTTATTCTTGGCTGTAATCCAAGTTCTTTTGCCTTTCGGAATATCTGGTTCCAGGCCCTTCGATCCTTCAATGTGGAAGCTGACAGATCCTGTGTAATTCTAATGACAGTTCCTCGGTATTTGAACTGTTTCTTTCTAGCTGCTTGCAATATCTTTTCCTTGGTGCGATAGTCCTGAAATTTGGCCACGATATTCCTTGGGGTTTTAATTTTGGGGTCTCTTTCTGGAGGTGATCGGTGAATTCTTTCAATGCCAATTTTGCCTTCTGATTCTAAAACATCAGGGCAATTCTCTTTCATGATTTCCTGGAAGATAGCATCCAGGTTCTTTTTTTCATCATGGCTTTCAGGGAGTCCGATAATCCTTAAATTGTCTCTCCTGGATCTGTTTTCCAAGTCAGTTGTTTTTCCTAGGAGATATTTCATATTTTCTTCTATTTTTTCATTTTTTTGTTTTTGTTTAACTGATTCTTGAAGTCTTATTGAGTCATTTACTTCTATTTGTTCAATTTTAATTTTTAAAGTATTATTTCCTTCAGTTATCTTTTTTAGCTCCTTTTGTAGCTGGCCAATTGAATTTCTGGATTCAATGCATTCGTTTTCCATTTTGCCAGTTTTATTTTTCAGTGAATTGTTGTCTTTTTCCAATTCACCAATTTTGTTTTTCAGTGAATTGTTGTCTTTTTCCAATTCACCAATTTTGATTTTCAGTTCACCATTTTTATTTTCCAGTGAATTGGTGATTTTTTCCAATTCACCAATTTTGTTTTTCAGTGAACTGTTTTCTTTTTCCAATTCACCAGTCCTATTTTCCAATTTTTGATATTTCTGTTGCCCTGATCTCAATTTATTTCCCCATTCTTCTTCTAGCTCTCTTTTGAGATTCTTAATGCAATCATCCAGGTAAGCCTTCTGAAAGGGAGACCAACTTAAGTCTGCCTTTGTGGCTTCATCTGGGATTGTTTTCATAATGTCAGGATCTGGGGACTGTTCTATTTTTTCTCTGTAAAAGCTGTCTATGGTGAGAGCTCTCTTCTGCTTCTTGCTCATGATTTAAAGTTTGGATATTGGTCAAAAGCCGAGAAAACTGCAACAATTTATATTTGCCCTGCGGCAGTTTGCCGAGTTGACTTCCGGTCTGAGGCTGGTCGGGCTAGATTCGCACTAGGACCACGTTTTCAGCTGTTCTCGATCCACCCCCTTCCAAAGGCAGATCTGCCAAAGCACCTGCCCGCAAGCAGAGCAAAGTGGCCCAGGCGTCTCCCAGGGGCTTCCTGGGTGCCCAAAGTCCGCCCCTCTATCACAGCCCTGACTTCTGCCCCGGCTGGAGTCCGATCGCGACCAGCGGCTGATTTCCCCTGAGGCTAACTTTCTCCGGAGTTCTTTCAAGGTAGATCTTTTATAGAAGTGCGTTGTAGTCCAAATGCTTGGCGAGGCCCCCATTCAGAAACCATTTTTAAGGCTTACTTTGTCTGGGTTTGAGGGAATGTCGGAGGAGTTCACAGAGAAAGCTGTTCGCAGTTCGCCATCTTGGCTCCACTCCCGGTGAATTCTTTCAATGGTGATTTTGCCTTCTCATTCTACAATCTCAGGGCAGTTTTCTTTCAGGATTTCCTGGAAGATAGTGTTTAGATTCTTTTTTTCATCATGACTTTCAGGAAGTCCGATAATCCTTACATTGTCTCTCCTAGATCTATTTTCCAAGTCAGTTGTTTTTCCTAGGAGATATTTCATATTTTCTTCTAATTTTTCATTTTTTTTGTTTTTGTTTGACTGATTCTTGAAGTCTTATTGAGTCATTCACGTTTGTTCAATTCTTATTTTTAAAGTGTTGTCTTCTTCAGTTACTTTTTTAAGCTCGTTTTGTAACTGGCCAATTTGTTCATTGCACTCTTTTTCCACTTCACTAATTTTATTTTTCGATAAATTGTGTCTTTATCATATCTCTTTTGGTGGGCTTCTTGCACTGACTTCAGTTTATTTTCCCATTTATCCTCCAGCTCTCTTTTGAGATTCTGTATGCAATCTTCCAGAAAGGCCTTTTGAAAAAGGGACCAGTGATGGTCCTTAATAACATCCTCTGAAGTTTTGTCTAAAGGAACCTCAGGATCTGGGGTCAGCCCTTCTCTGTCTCGATAAAAGCTGTCAATGGTGAGAGCTCTCTTTTGCTTCTTCATTTTTGTTTTTTAGACAGTGTATATATCTCTTTAAGGTTTGGAAAAACCGCGGCTAAAGCTCTTTGCCCTGGGGCAATTTGGCGAATTAATTTAAGGTGCTGGGCCGGTGGGGGCTAGGACTAAGTCCGAATTACTCCTTAAACAAGGCAAGTTTGCCAGAACACCTGCCCCCAATCTGGGCAGAGTGTCCTGAGTGCCTCAGATAAGCTCCAGGTGTTTGGAGTTTGGAGTTTGGAGTTTTTGCCACTATGAACCGAGTCCCACCCTCACTTCTGGCCTACACCACTCTTTATCCCTCTGTCCGAGTTAGACAAACCTGCTGTGAAGTTCTTCAGAGATATCAGCAAGCAGTATCCAAGTCTTTCTGAATTAGTTGACTTGAAGATCAGTTCAGAGGCCTATTTTATTGTTGATTTGAGAGAAGATCAGAGGAGATGCAGAGAGTCACGTTTTCACTCCGCCATCTTGGCTCCGCCCACCTCTCAAACATTTTATATACCTATTTCATATATATCTGGGATCACATAAAAATTTCTTGGGTGAAAAGGGGTTGTGAGTGGAAAATTGTAAAAAGCCCTGGTTTTGATGATCTCTTAAGTACTTTCTGTCTGTAGTTCTCTTCTAATCATTGGGAAGTTACTTCTTCCATTACTTTGTAAAGGAATTACAATTTTTTTTTGTAAATATTTTGTAATGAAATTTACAATTTTGTAAATTTTGTAAATTTGTCTCTTTACAACTTTTATCCATTGCTCCTATTCTGGGATTTTTTGGGGGTACAGTACATATTAGTGAGGAAAATATCTGTATAGCTGGAGGAAAAGGGAAGTCCTCACATGAAAGGTGATGCTTGAGATGCCTTGAAGGAGACTAGGAACTCTAAGAGGCAGAGGTAAAAAGGGAGTGCATTTCACCTGTTATAATAATGCTCTAGATTCAATAGATTTTGATTAAAAATGGCTATATCTTCATTTTATCTGCTTGTCTGATAAAAAGACAAAGATAGGTTCTCTGGTGCTGTGAGGAAACAGTGATGAATATCAATGAGAAAATAGGCTTATTGTGAACTCAACGACTTTCTTCACAATTCCTGTTCTCTTACATTAATAACAAAATTAGTCATCACACCAAAACTGTCTCATGGTTCTCATACTAAAACTGTCTCAGTCCTAAAGCACCTGAGTTTCCAGAGAACTACAGAATTTTAGAGCAAGACAGGCTGCTAGAGATAATCTAGACTACTCCACATCTTCCATCTTGTGAAACTAAGTCTTGGAAGCATGAAGTGTTTTCTTCAAGATTCCTAAGTATAACCAAAGCCAGTACTAGAGGCCAGCCATTCCTTGAACTTCTACTTGACTCCTCTGTTCATTACCCTGCCTCATTTCTATAAATGTCTCACCAGAACTCAGCCTCTACATATCACCTGCCTTTTGTTGTTCACTCTTGGTCATTGCTTTTATCAAAAATGTTCTTTCAACAGCTAGACATAGTTGTGCACCACGTAAAGCATGCTTTCACTGGCAGGGCTTATGATTGAGGGCAGATGTTGTGTGCCTTAAGTTCACCTTTATGAAAACTTTGTCTTTAATGGTACACCCAACAGTATGCTTTGCATCAGAGAACTGGCCATAGATCTTTCTTACATAGATAAGAAGGAAAGATGTATGACAGAATTTTCATGTTAATGGATAGAAGTTTCAGTGCCTTTCTGCCATCAAAATACTTAAATTATTTAGCAATTTTCTTTGTTCTTTTCAGCAGAGTTGTGATAATATATACCGAGAACTCTGTAAATCTGTTTACTAGAACAGAGATGTCCTGAGGAATAATGAGTTCATCAGAGACATTTAGGAATGGAAATTAAGAAGAGAAAACATCAGTCTGCTTGTGGATTTTGGCAATGGACAATAAGCATTTCTTTGAAGATTAAACTGTGGCTGAAATTTACCACTCAGTTTTAAAAAGCACTCTCATGTATTTGAATATTATTTACTGCAGCAATCCGTATGTTACTAGGAAAATCTGCTCAGAAAGGTCCAAAATCTTTGTTAAATGGGATCATATACCTTTGGGAGTCTATCTGTCATATGTAATGGTTTTTAAACCAAGACTTTGTCCTTTGAATATAGCTCATATGCAATCAAGTGTAGCCATTGTATCATGCTGAGTACAGTCTCAGCAAACTAAAATGAGTTCAAATCTAGCCTTAAACACTTATTTGCTGTGTGATGCTGGGTAAATCACCTAACTCTGTCTTAGTTTCTTCATCTGTAAAATGAGCTGGAGAAGACTAAAAGCCCCTGAATTTAACTTTGATTCCTTGAAAATTCTGTGAATGAATAAAAAGATATTTGATTTACATTTAGAAAGGGAAGTAGTGATTGCAAAGTTTTTATGAAGAACATGTCATTCCAGAGTAACATCATTCCTCCTTTTTATGCTATTATTAAGCTAGTAGATGAGGAGAATGCTGTGGATATATATAGTTTACCAAGATTTAAAATTAGACTTTGGTAAAATATTTCATATTATTCTTGCTGAGAAGATAGAGATAGATAGATAGATAAGATGGTAATTATAGATGAATTCAGGACAGGTTGGATAAAGGTTATATTTAAGAAGACTTATTAACTATATAATATTAATGTAGAAGGAGTCAACTCCAATGGGGGTAACCTCATTTAGCCCTATGCCATTTAATTCATGTTTTTAAAGTTACATTGTAGTGTTTTGTTTTTAGATGACAAAAATTAATGATTGCTACTTCTACTTCATGAGAGGTCTCTTGTTATAAGATAAAACAATTCAGTAAAACTAACAATAGTGAATATGCATGCAACATTTCTTATCTGTTATGTTTTGCCCATCTCTTTTTTTTTTTAATGGGGGAACAAATTTAGGAAGGCTTCCTCAACTGGCTTTTGGGACTCAAAATTCTTTATAAGTAGCACTGGAATTTAGCATGATTATTATTCTGAATAGGTGTATTGCTGCTATTCTCAGGGAAATGGTAGAAGACTTCCCTGTCGCATTAGATTTTAGACATGGTTAATCAGAGGGAGGGCAGCTAGGTGGCACCATAGTGCACAGAATGCCAGGCCAAGAGTTAGGAAGACTCATCTTTCTGGCCTTACTCACTTACTAGCTGTGTGATGCTAGATAAGTCACCTAACCCTGTTTGCCTCAGTTTCCTCATCTGTAAAATGAACTGGAAAAGGAAATGGCAAGCCATACTAGAATCTGTGCCATGGGATCAGGAAGAGTTGGACACAAGTGACTAATAATTGAACAACAACAATCAGAGAGAGGGTAACATCCAACATAGATATATATTATACTCTGCTTTATTGGGAATAATACTATACCAATCAATTTTTACCTTTGTTTTCATGGGGAGAAGGAACTAGTGGTAATAGAAGCTGTTTGACTGTAGGAAATGTGGCTGATCTAAACTTTCACATTAGGTACTTAATGTATGTTGAATAAATGCATGAATAAGCAATATATAGAAGAAACTTCTGAAAGCCTTTCCCTGATGGGAGATGGCTCAGATTTTCCAGGTCTACTCTAAAGGCAGGCTGTCTTAAATAATATTCTAATACCATAAAGAAAGATCTGCTATTGTGCCTTGCACCAAAAACACATAAATAAAGAATCATTTGGGAGTTTGTTTTACTAAAATGAAATTCTTGTTAAAATGGCTATTTTGAAGAGTCTTCATGGCAATGGATTATTGTTGTTTAGTCATTCTTCACTAATGTCTGACTTCTTGAGACGCCATTTGAGGTTTTCTTGGCAAGGATACTAGATGGTTTGCTATTTTTTTCTCCAACTCAGTTTTACAGATGGGGAAACTGAGGCACACAGGTGACATGACTTGCCCAGTGTGACATAGCTAGTGAGTATCTGAGGCCATATTTGAACATAGGAAGATGAGTTTTCTTGACTCCAGACCCAATGCTCTGTGTACTGTGTTACCACCTGGTTTCCCAGAGTCTAAAATAACTAGGTTTAATTATTTGTCCTGATTTACTAGCCACAGTCTAGAGATATTCCTTTGAGGCCCCCAATGATTTGTCTACTAGATCAAAGACTAGTTTATCTGAGCAGTGGACCATTCTCCACAATGAAAATAATTATTATGCATTTTCATCACTCAGACAAGAAGAAAATGCATTTTAGAATCAGAAGATAAGGGAAGCAGGTGTGTGTGTGTGTATGTGTGTGTATGAGTTTCATGCCCTAAAATGATCAATATAAAAAATGTTAGATCCATATTGGTTTTATAAGGAAAACTTGGATAATTAGAAATTTCACCTAAGGGAGATAGCACTAGGTAGGAAAGGACACCCTTCTCCCATTTTCATTTCAACTCTGAATCCAGTTATTTACATATATACACATTGTTATGTGCCCCCAAATTATTTCTGAGGCTCTCTTATAATTTTTTTTCATATATCCCAAGCTATCTCCTTAACCTGTAAGGTCTTCAAAGCAGACAGTCATGTACTTCTCAATCTCCAGATTCAGATACATTGTTGTTGTTGCTCAGTTGTGTTCACCTATTTCGGAGCCCACTTGGGGTTTTCTTGGGAAAAAACTGGAGTGTTTTGCTATTTCTTTCTCCAAATCATTTTTACAGATAAGGAAATTGAGGCAAACAGGATTAGGGACTTGCCCAGAGTCAAACAGCTAGTTAGTATCTGAGGATGTAATTAAACTCAGGTCTTCCTGATTTCAGGCTCCTGTACTCTAACTGCCTGGCATATTAATAGGTGTTTAATAAATGCTTATTCCCTTCCCTCCTGTGTACCTTCCTATAGTTCTTTTGATGGCCCTATAGAAGAGGATATAAGAGCAAATAGCTCTGACTCCAAAAGGGAACCCTTTGGTTTTATGCCATTTTTATATCATAAAGGGTTTTGTCTTCAGCAGGTAATACAGTGGTATAAGGAATTTCAGGAAATGCTTATGAATAGACAAATAAAAGAAAAAACATCTCTAGAATCCTTGCCAAGTCTCATTAAATTTTTGAGAAATTTGCAATTTATTTGGGAAAACAAGGAGTCTATCCCTCCCCCACTCTAAAAAAGGATAACTTGAAAACTAATACAAAAGCAATATAAGAGAGAGGGTACCCTTTATAGCATTCCTTCATGGAGCAAGAACAAGATTATATATAACCTTGGGGTAGATAAAATATAATACAGTGAAGCCGATATTTTCTTGCTTTATAGGTGAGATCATCTTATGAACTCCTTTTGATATTACCAATGGCTCAGCTCCCTTGGACAAGTTCCAAGAAGAACAAATATACCAAAATATGTCTGTGCTATGTTATGTAGTCATAGAATTTGAGAGCTAAAAGGGATCTAAAGATCATCTAATTCAACTCCCTCATTTTTTTTTGTTTTTCAGTCATTTTTCAGTCATGCCCAACTCTTTGAGATCCCTTTTGGGGTTTTCTTGGCAAGGATACCAAAATGGTTTGCCATTTCCTTCTTTAGTTCATTTTACAGATAAGGAAACTGAGGTAAACAGGTTTAAATGACTTGCCAGGGTCACACAACAAATAAGTGTTTAATTTGAACTCAGTAAGAGTTCTAAGCCTGATGCTCTATCCACTACTATACCACTATACCACCACTATACCACCAAGCTGCCCAATTCAACCCCCTCATTTTATAGGTGAGCCAACTGAAGTTCAAAGGAATCCTAAGGTTATAGTGTTATCAAGTGGCAAATCAAGGATTGCAACCCAGGTCCTTTCACTTCATATCCAATATTCCTTTTTAAATTTTATTTTTAACTTGTATAATAAAACAAGTATTTCCATAATACAGTACAATAAAAAGACTATTGTACATGAAACTGCAAAACTATTTACAACTTGCTATTCCTTTCAAATACACAACAAAATTATCATGTATATTTCTTTTTTCCTTTCCCTCCCCTAGATGGCTATCATTAATCCCAACATTCCTTTTACTCTGTCACACTGCCTCAAGGAACCTTAGAAACCTTCTAATTCAATTCCATTATTACAAAGATTAGGAAACAGAAGCCCAGAAGGATTGTAACTTGTCCAAAGTTATTCATTATTCAGTATCAGGAGCAAGACTAAAACTTCTCCATTAATTCCCAGAACAGTGGCCATCCCACTATGCCACACCATGTCTCCATTTATTGTGAAAATAAAAATTCTAGCATCCTTAAAATTAGTACCTAACTTGTGCCCTGCCTCCTTCCCTCCTCCATCCCCATAGCCATCACTAAAACAAGTGTTTATTAAATGCTTATTAAGTGATTGAATTGCAGAGAAAGTCCTAGAGAGTCAAAAGGGCAGCCTAAAAAGAATTGAAGACAAAGTTATTATAGACCTCCTTTTAAAAATGGAAGTCCTAGGAATAAGCAGCCAATCAAAGGAAGAGACTGCAGGGGTGGAGGGTACTTTTAGGGGTAGAGTGAACTTCCTGGGACAAGAGATTTCTGGGCCATTGTAGAGAAAGTTTGGGAAAATCAAGGCTGGACAGTAATGGTCTAGAACCTTCCCCTGTCTTGTGGAATCTTGTTTTAGAACCCTTCATGATTTAGATGATGAAGAAAAATAAATTTCTGTATAGATAGATAGAAATAATAATAATAGTATAATCTGAGTTCCTTAGCTCTCATTCATAGCATTTTCCAAACTAATCTCAGTTTACCTTTCAATTATTTTCCCTAACAACTGATTTACATATATGTTAAATTGTAACTATATTAATCTACTCTCTGACCCTGAAGTCCCATCTCAGTGAAATCTTAAATATATCGTCTGTGATCCCCACTGGACCCTGGGTCAACCTAATATTGTTAATTATTTCATATTACTCTCCTTTTCCCAATCAGCTCCTTAATGGCAGCGGTCACCTGCTTAAAGTTTTTAAGTATCTCTCACAACAAAGCAACATGTTGCTCTTCATGGGTGCTAGGAAATATATTTGTTAATTGATTCTTTCTCTACTTCTCAACATCAATTTCTTAATACCCACTATTCTGTTCATCTCCCAAACCAGCAATCACTCAATTGCTTCAAAATCCAGAAAAGTACACAGAATAAAAAGAATTGAGGAGATGTGGAAGTAAAGAGGTATCTTATGAGATACTATCCTGTTAATCTACATTTTAAAAACAAACTTGAGTTTGTAGTTTCATACACTATCATTTCATATTTTCATTTGTCTGTTTTGAATTCTTAGTTTTATTGATGGTTAAAGCTAGTTTCTTTTTTGATCTTTGATCTGAAGTCCTCTGAGCTTGGGGATGTGGGAAAGGATAGGGAAGATGCTTCACAGAGTAAAATGTTAAGTTTTGTGGCTTGGGCCTTTTAACCTAGATACCTGGCTTACTAAGAGGCTTGATTAATATTCTTCTTGCTCTAGTTCCTAAGAAATCATAGAATCCTAGACTCCTAGAATTAGGCAGAACCTCTAATTCTACCATATCTGAAGTATGAATCTATTACACAGCATAGTCTTATAAAATTATAGATTTAGAGCTGTAAGGGACCCTAAAGAGATCATCTCTGCTTTGATATATCCAATGATGTGATTCTATTTACTCATTTATCTAAGAAGCCCAATATCTTCTTGGTAAGCTCTAATTGTTAGTGATTTTACCTCAACCACTTAAAGAAATGACTTTCAAGTACATAATGTGCTGACAGAGGAAAAGTGGACTAATATTCCTATATAAAACATGTCATGTTTAGTTATGAAATAGAAAGTTGCTTCCCCTTTCTGGACCCCTTTTCCTGCTGTATTTCTTTTCCAAATATATGGGATAGGGAGGCATGTAAATCATGCTATTTTAGCAGAATCTGATTTAGCTTTTTTTTTTTTTTCCTGAGGCAATTGGGGTTAAGTGACTTGCCCAGGGTCACACAGCTAGGGAATGTTAAGTGTCTGGGGCCAGATTTGAACTCAGGTCTTCCTGACTTCAGGGCTGGTGCTCTATCCATTGTGCCACCTAGCTGCCCCAGCTTTCACTTTTCTTAAAGTGACTTTTTTCTCTTAATCTTTTACATTGTGATTGTGAAGCTTAAGAAGCATCATTTTCCCCATCCTAAGATATTCTCCTTAAAAAAAGTCTTGATATTTCTTGGGATTGGAAGTGGAGGTTTTACCCCAGAAGCTGAGAAGCCAACAATTTCATGGAAGGAATGTCTGATCACCCAAATTACTTTCTAATATGCAGCTAATTTGCTTGGTCTCTGAATATCAGGAAAGAGGTAGAACATTTTAAATGGGTATAGGCAATGGATCCAGTTGAACTTACTGAGGTGTTAAAAGCTTTATTTAGCATTGTACATAACAATAGCAAGATTAAAAGATGACCAATTCTGATGGATGTGGTTCTTTTCAATAGCAAGGTGATTCAGGCCAGGCCCATCTTGTGATGAAGAGAGCCATCTACACCCAGAGAAAGGACTGTGGGGACTGAGTGTGGATCACAACATTCCATATAACATCCACACAATATGTGTATCACTTTTTTTGTTGTTTTCTTTCTCATTTTTTTCTTTTTGATCTGATTTTTCTTGTGCAAAATAATGTGGAAAGATGTATGGAAGAATTGCACATGTTTAACATATATTGGATTACTTGCCAAAAAGGAAAGGGTCGGGGAACAGAGGGAAAAATTGGGACACAAGATTTCTCAAGGGTGAATGTTGAAAATTATATATGCATATGTATTGAAAATAAAAAGCTTTAACTAAAAAAAAAGCTTCGTTGGATCTGTAGATAGGAACCACTTTAATTTACCACCTTCAAATTGACTTTGGGGGAATCCTTTGTGATTACTAGAGCCCAAGTGATGAATTTC
Organism: Myrmecobius fasciatus; assembly: GCA_023553655.1. Taxonomy (NCBI): domain Eukaryota; kingdom Metazoa; phylum Chordata; class Mammalia; order Dasyuromorphia; family Myrmecobiidae; genus Myrmecobius; species Myrmecobius fasciatus. The sequence continues at coordinate 207,702 of JAJPUD010002799.1, forward strand.
ACTCATTATTACTCCTTTGAATAAAAACAGCAATATCCTAAAATAAACAAAATTACTTTGGATAACAGTCAAGAATATGGTTAAAGAATAGAGATACTATAGACAAACTGTCCTTATCCTCCCTTCCCCAAATACATTTCCTATACTATTGTACTTATACTCTAGTAATAGTGATGGAAAAAACAATTTGTTTTAGCAGGCATGAAGTTTTAAGAAATTTACAATTCCTTATTTCCTATAGTCTCTTTCTCTCTCATGTTATCTTAATGATTTTCCCTGTGCTTTATGTCCCATCCCAAAGCAGAAGCTAGATTTCCCAGAGGATCCCACAAACCACTTCATTTTATAAAGCGATTTTAATGCTAAACTTTTTAAAAATAAAAATTCCCAATAAAACATATCAAATCAAAATCATGTCAAATAAGAATTAAAAAAGAGGTTTGGGTGTTGTTAGATGGAGATCTGCTTCTTTTCTAAAATGTTGCCCTATAAATGCATTAACAAATTTAAAAATCCTTATGTGAAAATGAATAATATTCTTGGAGACAAGACACTAGGGAGAAGGTTAGCTTTTGGAATTCAAGGCTCTCCACAATCTAAGGGCAGACTACTTTTGCAATATTTTTAGTACTCCTCTATTTCTGTGCCTCAGACAAATTGGATTTTTCACCTTTCACAACTGGTGTGTATATTTTCCTATCTCTATCTATTTGCCTTTTCCCCCCTGCTATGTCTTATGCCTGGAATACCCCCTTCTAGGTTCTATCTTCACCTTTAGATTTTCCATTTAGTCTTTAAGACTTTCTCTGGGACAATTCTTCACTCCTACTCCATCCACAAGTAGAAGCTATTTTGCCCTCAGTTGGTGGCTAAAGAGATAGAGTACTGGGCCTGAAGTCAAGAATGCTCCTCTTCCTGAGTTCAAAATCTGGTCTCAGATAGCTGTATGACTCTGGACAAGTCCCTTAAAAGTTTGCCTCAGTTTCTTCATCTGTAAAATGAGCTGGAGAAGGAAATGGCAAATCACTCCAGTAACTTTGCTAAGAAAAGTGCAAAGGGAATCACAATAAGTCAGACATGGCTGAAAGATGACTAAATAATAAGTCTCATAACATCATATGAACAATGAATGAATTTGTTTTATATTTACTGTATATAGTTTATCAGAGTGTACAGTGTTGAGCCTAGAGTCAATAAGACCCACCTTCAAATCTTAAAATTTGTTTAAAAAAACAAAACACTTGGGCTACATAATTGGGGATTGTATTAACAGAAGGAAGAGAAAGTTATTTTCATTTTCTATATTTCAAAACACTGTACACAGAAGCCTAAAGCCACTAAGAAGAGCTCCCTTGTGGCCAGGGTTCACAGATGAATAGTTTTTACCTCCCACTAGGTGCAGCTGGGAACCTTGGGAGACTCCAGTCGACCTCTAAGTACCTTCCAAATAAACAAAAGGCTTCCTTTTCTAAACATCCTATCTAGATAAGGAAGTTCCCCTCGGACAGACTTTCTTCCCTCCTAAAAAGCCTACCTTCCTGAGCAAACAGTGGCTGGGCAGAGTGATGGATCCAGTCTCAAACTCTGAGTTGAGGCAAACAAAAGCTACTGACCCATTGAGAATTCAAACACATTTTGGACTAGCTTTTGCCTTTGAGTTGCCAGAGATTTTGCTCCTTAAACTATTTGCATAAATTATAGTCATTGTTATTTAAATTCTGGTTGATGGTTTATTACAGTAAGGTTGCCTCTGCACTGGTTTCTTGTGAATTTGAAGCTGGGAAATTTAAAGGCAGGATTCTTTAAGTCTGTAATACAGGAACTCCTATATTACTTGTAAAAACTATCATTTTGGTAGAGTGTATCTTGTAGTTGGAAAGAAAATTTTGGTTACTCACAGAAATATTTGCTGATACTTCCATTAGCCCTTGCCACAGGGTCATAGATTCAGAACTGAAAAGGATCATTGAGCTCAACTAATCCAAATCTCTCTTACAAAGGAGGAAGCTCAAACCTAGGGAAGTGAAGGGACAAATAATCTGAAATTTTTATAAATGAAAATATTATTGCTTAAGTAGTAATATCTTTTAAAAGTAAAATACTCAACTGGATCTACAATCTCACTGAAGCATGTATTCCTTCCAAAGATGCTGGTAGTAACCCATCCTTGTCTGCTTTAATCACTGAATGGGCAGTTGCCTCAGTCAAACCTGTTAAAGACCTTAACTCATAAAGGCCAAGATCTCCTACTGCATCCAGTACCATTTCCTGTCATCCTGATCTATATCTTGTCACTGGACCCAGATGACTCTGGAGGAGAAAGTGAGACTTTGCACAGCCCTTCTTCCCTCAAACCCAATTCACTTGCATGTCATAGCATCACCTCCCTAATGCCATAGTCCTCTTCAAAAATGAAAGACAAACAACAAAAAAAAAATCTCTTATCCTCATCTTTCTATATATTCTAGACAAAGGGTCCATATAATGTGATCATGGTCATCATGGCCTCTTGATATCCAGAGGGTACTAGGAGAGAACATGAAATGTCTATTAGTACTGCTTCTGGGAAATACTAAAAGGACTGAGTTTAGCATGGTTACTCATTCTCTTAGTACTTCACTTAGGAGTAAAAGCACTGCAATGGGGGTCATTGATTTTTCAGTCCAGAGATTTTTCTACGACCTTTCTTTCTGCCTTCCCAAATTTCCTCTGTAAGGACCTCTTTGAGTCATAAACAGAAAAAGTGGTATAATGTCTATATTTTTGAGAAGAGGTGAATGATGACTGTGTTTGTTCTATTTTATTTCCATGTATTACCACTGTTTTCTGAGTCAAGCTGATTATCATGATGGTTCTGAGTAGGGTAACTACTCAGTCAACAAAAATGTATAAAGATTCTTGCCAGGCCTTCACAGATGGTGTAATAATCTCAATGCATATAAATTCCTTATTGTGCATCACATTGGTTGATAGTCTCCTACTTTACTGTTGTTTTCTCCCCCTCTTCTCCCCTTCCCTAATCACATGGATTATGAATTGGGCTGTGAAGATGGTATTAATATGGCTGTCATGATGGTATTAATAGAGAAATAGTCCTAAGGCAAGTCATCAACTTAGTATTATTCTTTTATGTTTTATATTTGGCAAGCTATTGTGCAGATAGGAAAAAAGTCTGCTTTTGTAATTGAACAAAAATATTGGGATATAAATCCATCTTTTATAGGTTTACAGAAATTTTCTTTGTGATATTTCCAGTAGCAGATAGGAAAATGAGAATAATATGTACCTTAGTCCATTCTTACATAGCTTTTATTTCTTTTGCTGTGTGTCTATTTTTAGAACTCTTCATTCATATCCTGATGTCTATGAGTAGTCGGTATAACAACATCTTTGAGTCACACAGATAGCTAGAGAAAGAGATAGATAGATAGATAGATAGATAGATAGATAGATAGATAGATAGA
>JAJPUD010002799.1:211175-243851 GCA_023553655.1 Myrmecobius fasciatus
AGATAGATAGATAGATAGATAGATAGATAGATAGATAGATAGATAGATAGTCAGGCACTATGTTAAATAGTGAGAATACAAATTCAAATAAAACTATAGTTCTTACTTTAAGATCTCACATACTAATGGAGAAAGACAGCATTTAAAAGGTAACTGAGAAGGGGAATGAAGGAAAATATTTGTGTAAGATCAAAAATCACATTATTTGAGTCAGAGCCAGAGGAAGAGTAAAGCAGTGAGTATGACTACCTTGGGTACTTCCTCAAATAAAAAAAAAGGAAAATATTGTTTCCAAATTTTTATGGGTTAATGTTATATTTAGATTATTGGGAGCAACAGTTTTATGTATGATGATGCTTGGATACATCTAATATAATTTATTTTTTTAATTCTCAAGGATATTTTGGTATTTGTATTTACTGAATTGTCATGTTATCCATGGGTTTCTGGTATATAAATCTGGCCACCTGATCATGCCTTTCTAGATATTCAACTGACATTGCAATATGTTTCTACAATTTCCTTGCAATGTCTATATGGATCATTAAGTCCATATTCCTGAAGGATAAACTCTTTATAATTTCCATAATAATAGCCTGGGTTTTTATACCTATTTCATTGTTATAAACAACCCTTTCATTTTTATAAAAAAATCCTAATAATTCAGTCATTAGTCTGATGTTTCTTGCTCTTTTTGATTGAGTTCATGGGGACTTTGACATAGCCATAGAGGGCCACTCTTAGATCTTTTGTTCCACTCTTAGATCTTTGTCATTTCATAGGTTCTATTTGGAGGAAATGCATTCTGTTACATTCTGCAAATCCAGAGATGCATAACTATTATCAGTGAAGTGTAAGCTTTTAACCTATTGATTATGTACTCTGAGGACAACCAGAAATATTCTTCTTCCTTTTTGATAAGGTGGTATTAGTCTGCCTTGAGATGGGAACAAAACACAGTGCTCATAATCTCAAGACAAATTTTTATTAGGACACTCTCTTGTTGCTGTTGTTATATTATTCTAGTCTGAGTCCTCTAGGAGCCCCACGGTGATTCCCAGTTTTGCATAGTCAGACCAAAGAGAGAAGAAAAATGTGGCTTGTAGGTTAATATCCCTTCAGGTCCATTTGCTTTTTGAATAACTCGTTGTTGCATTTTATCATATCATCACCATCCTCAAGAGCAGTGGAAATCTACATTGAAAAATAGTGATGTTGAAATAATGGAATAAGCCCCAATTCACATTACTTACACAGATCAAAGCCATGATTGGGAGAGGAGAAAGATTATATTTGTTAATCTTTTGAGAATTTGGCTCTTAATTTTCAACTCTGAAAAGCTTTACTTGCTTAAAATAGCCATCTTCACTATTGCATAATGATGTGTGTGTGTGTGTGTGTGTGTGTGTGTGTGTGTGTGTGTAATATGAAGGATTAAATGTTTGTTGGTGTAGAGTGTTTTATGATTCTACTTTGGACTATAAAAATCTCTATTGCAGATTGAGGGGTAATATGGGACTGATTGAGGAGCTGGAGAAGTTCTGTATTTTGATATCTTTCCAAAAATTAGCTTTACAGAGTTTGCATGGCTAATAAAAGCCAGTAAAAATTTATTAACTTTTAAAAATCACATGACACAATGAAAGTACTTAAGAGTATCTTCACTTATATTTAAGTGACATTATGCCATAATTGGGATCATTTTTTGGAGGAGGGGATTTCTACATCCTTGGAATTTTCTTCTGTGTAAAGGGCCTTTTTCATTGGAGTCATTTAGATGAAGGGTTTTTTTTGCCCCATTAGAGTATAAATTTCTTGTAGGCTGAGATTGGTTCTTATCTAAATATTATTTTTCATAATGCATATGTAGGCACTTATAAAAATGAATATTGATTGCTGGTTCTTAAGGTTATCTGCCCTAAGTAGTTATTGTAACAAGAGTACTATTCCATTTTTGACAGTCAGTTCAAATCAGTCAATCTCCTAAGCATATTTGGAAAAAAATAGCAATAGATGATAGCTTTTTATTTTGCTTCTCTTCCCCCTTCCCCCAGTCTTTCTCTATGACCTTAGGAGTGCCTATTTAACTTCTGTTTATTTCCTCATGCATAGCAATGGAATGCATACCCCCTACCTCATAGTAATATGAGGTTGAATTTTTAAATACCTACACAATTTGCTGAGATCTTTGAAGAACGTTGGGACACATGTTGTCACTTAAAATCTGTCTAAATTCCCTTTCCAAAGAAAGCAGGTAAACCCAGTGTGTAGCCTGTGCTAGATTTAACTCATTCCAAAAAGAATTCATCTGGCAGTTACTAAATCACCTTGATGGAGCAAGATGGTGTAAGTGACCTACATAATGGAACATGACCTTGTTTTCCTTTGTGCAAATAAATGAAAAATCTTGAAAAAAGTCAAAATTTGTCTTGCTGAAGCCTATTCCTACCACCATTTTTTCCAGTAAAGGTTATTACCTTCTCCTTCAAAAGTGATGAAATTAAATGAATTTTAAATAGGAGTACAAAAATTGTTTTTACACAATTGCTTGTCTGATCTTTCATCCACCCTCATATGGCACTTACACTTAATGATACTAGTTCTTGAAAAAGGTATTGCCAAGTCAAATCAATTTTTTTCCAGTGGAACAGTGGATGTTATATTCCTGACCAAGGGCTTGGATGCCTAACTTTTAGTAGCCATAGCCGTAGAACATAGACTATTTAATAAATTTAAAGTTATTTACTTATATGCTCTACATTGTATATTCTTTCAATTTTATATACACTAATTAAACATGGCAATATGGAACTTACACACAAAGTCATATTTTTTTCCACAGAATTATAGAATTATAGTACATTTCAAGGACTTCTGAGAAAATCTGAACTAATCTCATCATTTTGCAGATGAAAAAACTAATTACAATAGAGATGACCATAATTACCCAAATTAACTCAAGTTTGCTTTCTGATTCTTTTCAACAAAAAGCATAACAAAGCTGAAAAATAGGATTTGTTGTTGGATCATAAGTCTAGATTTACCAATATCATATATGTTGTTTAGTGGAGTTGATGAGTAATAAGTGGCAACTTGTTCACAAAGGCTTGTTCTCCTATGGGAAAACATCTTATGCTGTTCCCTTGTGAGAAAGATGAAATTTCAACGGGACAATTATACATTTAGGTAGATTTGGAATAACTTGAATTTCCAAACTAAAAGAATAGTCATTAGATGATGAAAGTCAGGTTGGAAAGAGGTCTTAAGTGGAATATCCCAGGCTTCATACTTGGTCCAGGGCTGGTTAACATTTTAATCAATGGCTTAGATAATGGTATCCATAGTACCACTTATCACATTTGCAAGTAACATAAAGACTGGAGAAATAGCTAACACATGTTAGCTAACATGTTATACATATTAGACATGTTTTTATATAGCAATTTGCATGAAAAAGATGGCGCTAAGAGAAGAGAAATTAGAAAACTGCAAACTAAGTTTAAATCAGCATTGTGATCTAATAATTAATTAAAGCTAATGCAACACTGAGCTTTATTGAGCAATGTAACTTCTAAACTAGAGATGTTTACCTTAAAGAAAAAAAATGATAGAAGGAAATGGGGTATGACAACTGCCTTCAAGTATTGGAAAAAGAAGAGAGATTAGTTTTTTTCTGTTTGTCACCAGAAAGAAGAACCAAGAATATTGCAATATGTGGAAACAGGGAAAAGGGATTGGAATTTAGGCTTGACATAAGAAAAACCTTCTTAACACTAGATTAGTTCTAAAGTAGAATGGGCCCACTAGGGAGATAACATATTCCCCTTTACAAAAAGCAAAGGTCAGATAGGCACTTCTTGGGTATGGTGTAGTAGAAATTCCTTTTGAGATATGAATTGGCCTAGAATTTTTTTTCAGACAAACTTGATGGGACCATTTCAAGATTTGAAGATTTTGCTTTGTTTTTTACAGGCAAGTGACTAAGGAGTCATATAAATCTGGAAAAAAAAAGAAAGAAAAAAAAGTTCCATTGTGCCAGATGACCAAGGCCTAATTTGTCTCTCCCAGGGATGGGATAGCATATTTAATATATAAGTTCAATACAAATACCAAAAACCAATGAAGTTTTATATGTTGCCCTATAGTAGTGCATGAATGCTATCAAAAGTATTACTACTATTTCTTTTTATAATGATTTTAAGGAAAGATCCCCAGCAAATTGGGCCCAGATTTGAGCAGGGACATGGAGACATACATCTAGATCGAGAAGAGACCTCAGTGGCCTTCTAGTCTAAATCCCACATTTTATAGATGAGCAAACTCATGTGGAAGGGTTTTGTCAAAGGTCATGCAGAGATTAAGTATCAAAGATGAGATTTGAACCTAAATCTTCTGACTCCAGACTAAATGCTGTTTCTGTTGTATCACACTAATTCCTGAGAAATGAGAGATTGAACTGGATTGCATCTGAGAAATTCTAAGATTCTTTCAATGATCCTAAGTTACATGTTTTTTGTAGAAGTCTACATTTCTAACACCAGCTTGCTCCTGATGACACTATATAGGACATCATGACTTTAAAGAATAAACATTTCAGGTGCCCCACAAGGCAATGGAAAGACAAAGGTAGGAGAAAGTAGGTTGTAATTTGTATGTGAGAAGTTCCTCAAGAAATATCTTCAAGGACATGAATATCCAGAACTAGTTGTATACTGAGAGTGAGAAATTCTGAACTGACCAACTGAATTTTTCATTGAAATCTGTGAAATACTAAAGAACCAAAGAGACACATTTAGTTTGTTAAGTAGATCCGCTTTGGAGGATTTATGGGAAGATATGATGAAGATCTCTCTAGATGGGTAGAGTGATTTATACTACTGGAGAGAGAGAATACTCAATTGGTATAGATCACCCTTCCTTTGTGCAGAGGACCAAGGCCTAATCTGTCTGTCCCAGGGACAGAATAGAATATTTAATATATAAGTTCAACACAAACATCAAAAACCAATGAATAGTTTTAAGGACAGATCACTAGCAAATTGGGCCAGATTTGAGCAGGATCATGGGCATATAAAATAGGTATATAAAGCAAATATTTACTGGAAACCATAATTTTGCAACACCAACATTCATTTATGAGATCCTGGAATCTAGATAATGAGATCTAGGTCATTATCTAGAATGATTTCCACCAACGACCTGTAAAAGAGCAATAGGCTAGAGAGAGGGGAGAACAAGTAGAGAGGGAATGGGGGAAACAAATTAGGGAAACAAATGCTATTTGAGACCAGAGGCCTCAGAGATGTAGTTTCTGTCAAGAAGATTTCAAATTACTATTGTAGCCCCTTTGTTGCCCTGCCTTTAAACAGCCTATTCCATAGCCTGGAATTGTGAAAATATCTTTGTCTTTCTCGGGTTAGGCACTTCTACTCATTAACTAAGTTTTAGTTTGTGATAAAAGACATGATAGGAGTGTATGGAACTTATATAATTGTGGAGAAGGGAGAGAGAAGAAGAAAATGAAATCAGAATTTTTTTTAGAATAAACTGAAAATTGTTAAATAAAGGTAAAGAAGTAATACAAATACCAAACTTGGATTTCTTTGGTCTTTAAATTTACACATAGCTCTAAATGCAGTAGGGGACCTTGGATCTTTTAAGCTAAAGTTTTTAATAGGTGTTAATATGACTGAGGCAGCTCCCCAACAGTGATTGAGGCTAGGCAAGAAATGGAGCAAAAAATGGCCTTTTTAAAAAGCATCAATTTTGGAGGGGAAGACCCTTAAGGTTTCTAGCCAAAACCAAAGCAATTGCTAGTTACTTTCACTCTGAGATGGAGCCATTCTAAGATCAAGTAGGTCTTAGCCTCAGATCTTTTGTTGGCCAATCAATGACTGCCACACTGATTTGATTTAATGCATGCACTTTAAGAAAGTTATTGATGTATATCTAGCCACTGGACCTTCCTTCTTTCCTTCCCTCCTTCCCTCCTTCCTTCCTTTCTTCCTTCTTCTCTTCCTTCTTTTTCTCCTTTCCTTCTTTCCTTCCCTCCTTCCTTCCTTTGCTCCTTCCCTCCTTCCTTTCTTCCCTCCCCTTCCTTCTTTCCTCCCTTCCTTCACTCTTTTCTCTCTTCTTTCTCTCTTCTTCCTTCTTCCCTTCCTTCCTTCCTTCCTTCCTTCCTTCCTTCCTTCCTTCCTTCCTTCCTTCCTTCCTTCCTTCCTTCCTTCCTTCCTTCCTTCCTTCCTTCCTTCTTTCCTTCCCTCTTTTCTTCCTTGACACTTGCTTGTCATGACATCAGTTCCCTGGTCCTCTTGGAGAACAAAAGACAAAAAGACAATAACAGTCACAGAGTACTTCATACATGTTATCCCACAGCCCCACATTCTGAAGGGCTTTAAATTCACAAAGTGCTTTTCTGAAGCAGCCTGTAAGCTAGATAACATAACTGCCGTTCCTGTTTTACAAATGAAAATTTGAAAGGGCAAACAACTATCCCATGATCACACAACTTGTAGATAGTGGATCTAGGACTTCAATTGAGATCCTCTTGCTCTGTTCCTGAACTTGCCACTGTAGCCACACACAAAACAGGACTGATGGACAAAGCAGGGCTTGTGAAACATTGGCCATCCCACCATCTATCTTATCATGCCTTCCTCAGCCCTACTGAGGACTTGCCCCAAAAGTAGGTGAGGAATGATTTGGGAATCCCTGGAGACCTCATTATAAATTAAATGGAAATTTGGTAACCAAGCCAGGAGGTTTGAGGTAATGAGCCAAAACATTCTCTGAGAAGAGAAACAATCCAAAGATGACTCATTACAGAAAGATAAACACAGATAAACCCCCATGACCCTCTGGAGCCTCTTTTTCAGCATAGATCATTTTACACCTTATCAATGGAATGTTAATGAGCCCCATCCATCCACTAGGTACAGCTCAAAAAGAATAACTCCCTATTCCCTGAAAACTTGCTATGACTGTTTTTCCTCTTCTACCTTTAATGAGAAACCCCGAATGTGTATGTCCACGGAGGAAGGGAGCTAGGAGGAAGAAGATTTTTCAAGTGGGAAAAACTTCTTGTCCCTGTGGAGTAACACTGTGTTCAGGATAGGGATGGCTCTCATGGGGAAGGGAAAATTGATTTTCAAAGAGATACAGCAAATTAGTGGTTGATCTGGAACAATAAAAAAAAAAGTCAATAGAGCTCTAGAAAGAGCAATTATCTTTCTAGCTGGTGCTTTTGCAACCGATGATATTAATTTTTGATACTGCACTTCAATGCGCAATATCATTTTCTAGATGAGTAAAATGAGGCTCAGCCAAGTTAAGTGACTTGTTCATAGTTACAGAGGTAGTAAATGTCAAAGGTGACATTTGAACCTAGGTCTTCTTCTGACTCTAGTTCTATCCTCTCTTCTTTAAGTAGCCTAGCTTTTCTAATCTGAAAAAAACTCTTGGTTTTGGGGGTGGCAAATGCTGTCAATAGGAACTTCTCCCTAAACTGGAGATATCTGAGTGAAAAGACTTGGCTGACAGAAAAACTGAACATTATTATTCTCAGACATAAAATTGGAAAAGCAGCAGAGTTGTTGCAGATAGAGCTGACTTTGGAGTCAGGAAGACCACTGTTTAAATCCTACCCCTGACACTGCTATGAGACCTCAGGTAAATCACTTAATCTCAGTGTCCTAGTTGAACTTTATTTTGGGGGGAGGAGTGTCAATTAGTTCATGACCTCATTTGGGGTTTTCTTGGCAAAGATACTGTTTTTTTTTTCATTTTCTTCTCCAACTCATTTTACAAATGGGAAACTGAGGCAAACAGGGCTAAAGGGTCTGCCCAGAATCACACAGCTGGTAAGTGTCTGAGGATGGATTTGAACTCAGGAAGATCAGTTCCTGATTCCAGGCTTAGCATTCTATCTACTATGGTGCCACCTTGCTGGCCAGTGAGGCCTAGAAGAAAAGAAAATATAGTTGCAAAAAAAGGCATCACTTTGAATAACTGTGATGGATTTGGCTCTTTTCAACAGTGAGGTGATTCAAGGCAATTCCAATAAACTTGTGATGGAAAGAGTCATCTGCATCCAGAGAGAGAACTATGGAGACTCGATATTGTATTGTATTATAATCCACTTTAAATGTGGATTACAACATAGTGTTTTCATCTTGTGTTGTTGTTGGCTTGCTTGCTTTTTTTCTTTCTCATTTCCCCTCTTTTGATCCGATTTTTATTGCACAGCATTCTAAATGTAGTAGGTTAGAAGAATGGCACATGTTTAACCTATATTGGATTTCTTGCTGTCTAAGGGAGTGGGGAGGTGAGGAGGGTGGGAGAAATTTTTGGAATATAAGGTTTTGCAAGAATAGGTGTTGAAAACTATCTTTTGCATGTATTTTGAAAAATAGAAAGCTGTTAAAAAAGAGACAACGCTAAAAGATATTATTTCCTGCCAGAATTTACTCAGCATCCATGAGACAACAATAGGAATTGAAGCAGGTTTTTGTTCCAGTTTTACTTGTCCATATTCATGCCACAGCTGATGGGTTTCCAGGAATTTTTGTTCATTTCTGTTGTATCCATGACCCTCTTTGGGGATTTTTTTGCAAAGATAGTGTGGTAATTTTCCATTTCCTTCTCCAGCTCATTTTACAGATAAAAACACTGAAACAGGAATACAGGACTTGGGCCCAGATCACATAGCTAGTAAGTGACTAAGGTCATATTTGAACTCAGGTCCTTCTGATTTCAGGCCTAGCATTCCAACTACTGAATCACCTAGCTGCTCCAGTTGACTTTCTAAGACCATGTTATTGTCTTATATAAGACTATGTTATAAAGTTGTCAAGTTGTATTTATGGAAGGAAATTTTTTCACCTGAGGTTCTCTATGCCAATCAAATTACTGGCCTGAATGAAGAAAAAAAAAAGCTGATTGTTCTTTAAAAAATTGAATCCCAAATCTTAAGAGAATGAATAGTCCTTGAAAAAATGCCCTGAAGAGGACATAGAGAACTTTGTCAATGAGGGTTTCATAGTCTGAAGACCTTAACAACAGAACAAACAATAACATTTGTCTTGAAAGGGCATGGGCAGGCCTTGATGAGAAATAACACCACATGTAAGCAAAAGGAGAGAGTCTGAGCAGAGATTTCTCCCGGGGGAGATTTAGGCATTTTTTAGCTGGCCAAAAAAGCATCAAAACAGGAAAACAAAAAGCATGTCCCTGAAATGAGCCATGGACAATGGCCGGCTGAGACTCCATCCTCAAATGTTCTAAAAAGAGGTACTGACATATCAGTAAACAGACACGTGGCAGACAAGTAAGCATCTCTAAGCAGCCTCCCTCAGGGAATGTGCCTCAGTCCTGGCTCCCAGCCCTCCCTCCCACAGACAGAGCCCAACCAGACCTCCAGAGGAAAAGAAACCCTTGAAAGATAATGAAAAGATCCCTATGGATGAGTGCATCCAGCCAAAGAAGCAACATCCCTCCTTTTCATGTCTTTATATTAGTCAGGAAAACTCAACAACAGGGGAAATCATTCTGGACAGACACAGGGGAAACAGGAGAGAAGAGGACAAAGAGACACAGATGGAGATTTATGAAAGAAAAACATGAACTCAGATAAAAAATAAAGATTAAACCCTATAGAACAGGAGATCTTAATCTGCAGTTCACAGATTCCTTAGGTCTCAGGATATCCATATACTTGGATGAAAAAAAATTACATATGAGATATATTATATTTTATATACATATATAACATACATGCATAACCTATGTACATCACATACATATACATGAAAAATTAATATAATTGGTTTTCTATGTAATGATATGTATTTTATTTTATGCTTTTAAAATATTAATCAAAGGTGTCCAGAACACAAAAAGGGTTAAAAATAATTTCCACAGAACTAAATGCTTCCAGATCCTCTTAAAGCACAACACCTTGTTTATAGTAAGTAATCAGTAAATATTCTAGATTTAGTTGTTTGAAGGTGCCGAGCAAAATATAGGTCTAAATCTTTAAGCTTGTTATACCTATCCATGAAGTTTGCTGAGGGAAGGAAAATTGCCCACACATCAGAGAGCAGGCAATTCGGTGATGCTTTTGTTTCTGTGACCATAAGCACAAAACCATCTGTAGCAGAGCTTGGACTCAGGCAGTTTCAGGGGCGGGCTTTTTATAAGTATAGATATGCTATAATCAGGAGAAACCCAGGTTGGAACAGGAGAGATTTATTGACTGCCACCAAAAAGTTGACATTATTGCAGTCCCAATAACCTATAATGAATCCTCTGAGATCTCGAAAAGTATTTAAATAATTGAAACAGCCAGCTATTCCATTATTGAGAAGTGGAGACTCTGAGCTCAGGATGGGCAGCCCCAATGTTCCATTTCCATAGTTAACAGATGTCACTCTGATTGCTTTCTGTAGCCTTTTTTTTTTATTCCCCAGAAAGGAAGCAAAGGAAACACAAGCCACCCTTCTTGAAGCAAAATAAGTATGTGTTCTGTAGAAAACAGATCTCTGGCCAAAGCTGCCCCTGTCATGCAAGGATTTGCAAATTCAGACGAATCCAGATGGAACACTGTCCCATAGCTGTCCAAGCCACACAGACCCTGTAAGGTCATTGGACTTGGCTGCTCAGAAGGCTAAATTATTCTGAAAAACAAAGACCCAGATGAAAACAGAGTGGCTGAGGCTTTCAAAGTTACTCATTGCAAAGACACTTGTGAGAGGGAGAGGTCATATAGGGGGAACTCCCCTATGGCAAGTCAAGACAAAGATGCCGTTAAAAAGTTGTGTGCCCAATACTCGGAGGGATAATAATTGTGCATAATGAGCACTTTAAGTTGCTTTCCCTACAATCTTATGAAAAAGGTGGTATTATTATCCCAATTTTCCAGCGGAAACTGGGGCTTAGATTGAATAAGTAACATGTTCAGAGGTCAATAAACTCCTACATGTTTGAGGAGGGATTGGAACCTCGTTCTTCCTGTATCTTAAGTCCCACAATCTGTCCACCACATGCTATAGAAAATAAGCTCTCTCTTCCTCCCCTCCTCACATTGAGGAACTGATCATTTTCTCTTCTAAAACCCTAGTCTGGGTTTGCTGTTTATTGAGTGGTATAATGGATTTTTAAAACCTTTTGAAAAATACAAAAGCCAGCGGAAATGTAGAATATCTATGCTATTGAGAGAGGCAATGTGGTATAATGGGAAAGTGGGCTGAACTCACATAGCAAACATGGCTTTGAACCTCAACTGACACTTAATTGTCTGGCCCTTTACAAGATACTTAACATAGCTATGACTCAGTTTCTTCATTTGGCTAATAATAATTATATCTCTTTTTTAAAAAAAAAATAACTTGATAGTTTTCAACATTCACCCTTGCAAGACCTTTGTTCCAAATTTTTCTCCCTTCCTTCTTCCCCCTCCCCTAGACAGCAAGTAATCCAATACATGTTAAATGTGTAAAAAAAGAATAATTATTTCTAAGCTATCTGTCTCACAATATTGTTATGAAGAAAGTACTTTGTAAAACTTAATATTGTTACAGAAATGTGAGCCATTGTTACTTTGTTTCCTGAAACCCCTATCTAGTAATACCATAATGTCTATGAAGGTATGTGTCTATGTTATAGTGGTCTGTGGTCTGAAGTACCTCATAAGACTGACTAGTCTGAATCAAAGCCGTAGTTCTGCACCCGCACCCTTCTAGCTATCTCTGGTCATTAATTCAGGTCTTTTTTCATCAGGCGTCATTTTATGCTTCATTAATAGAATGTTAATTATTCCTTAAGCACTACATGTACTAGAATATCTCATGACAAGCAGGGGAATTAGAAAGTAAGATTTCTGAAGTTCTTACTATTGATTAATGATAGTCAGAAGGACCTGTGTTCCTTGAACTCTTGAATACTGAAAATTGTACTTCTTTCCCATTGACTCACCAAACTGTCTTATCCTCTATCCTTGTGGCTTTCCACATCTGATCCAGCAATTCTCCAGTGTGATCTCCTTAACCTTGATCTACTCTAAAATATTCAGGGACCAGGCTTTCTATATTCATCATACTAGGCTGTGTAATCTGGCATATTTATATATACATATGTATGTGTATATGTATATATGCATATACATCTATCTGTTGATCTATATATCTATTTATCTATCTGCACTTCATTGTAATTAAGGCCAAATAACAGCAACAAATTACCCCACCCTACCCTCAGAAGGCAAAGAAAGCCAAATATGATAAAGAAACTCAGTATCCTTTGCCATTCACCCAGAAGAAAATATTACTGTTCCTAATATAATTGGTGGTTGGAGTTTTTTGTTGTTAAGTGGCTGTTGTCCTGGGATATAATTAATTCATTTTCAAAGAATGTGATATTGATGGTACTACAACCTATATAAGATTTCCCACTATCAAAAAGATTTGGACTTGTAGTGGTGATGGCTTCCTATCATTCACATGCCTGGCATTGCTGTAGTTCAAGCCAATGTTCCATTTAAAGGAATTTTCATCTAGTTCTCTGCCCCTGGCACCTCAAGATCATACCATAATCATATTGGCACAAACTTATTTTCTTGCACAGGAAAATTTTGCTTTTCTTCTTTTCCTTGATTAATCTCCATTTTTTTTTGCTTTGAAAATATAATTTAAGCGATTATCTATTTTTTTCATAAAGTTCATTAATAAAGACATTAAAAATCAGTTCTATCAAAAATACTTTGAGAATGAAGGAAACATCTGGATCTTCATGACTCATGAGGTCGTTAAGGAGCCCATATACCTTTAAACTGTCCACATGTCTGAAAGATTTTCCTTCCTCTATTTTTTAATAGGCACTATGAAGTGCCTACTATGAGGTGGTTTGCAAGAGTCTTTCCCCTGTCCCTCCAACTCTTCTGCCTTCCATCTAATCTGTATTTTTACATTGTATGTATCAACAAATATATTGCCTCCCCAAGGAGAATGTAAGCTCCTTGAGGGCAAGGTTTATTGTGGCTTTTTCTTTGTATCCCCAGTGCATAGCACACATTCCCTGTTATCAGATAAGTGCTTAATGAATACTTACTGATTGATCAACAAAAAATGATTTATTCTTTCCATCTGTACCACTTTGAATAGTAGGCCCTCCTTTAGGAATTTGGCTTCTCATCTATCACATTGTTAGGTTAACATGTTAAATGATGAGTTTTCAAAAATCTCATTGTTTTACTGTTTTTACCAGTGAGTGAAGAGATTTGTATTTTCTATGTTCAAAATGAAGATGTGAGAATTTACTTAAAACATCTGCAGCTCACTTTTTTATATAAATAAAAACAAAGGTTTAAGACAAGTGAATTCTGACCTGTGTTTTCAATCAGGGCAGATTATTAATAGTTCATATTTTTTAGAATTCAATTTGAATTCAAAAAACTTCTTATCAACTGTATTGGTTTTCAAGGGTTTCTTATTATGGTTATTTCATTTTGTTTAGTCATTGCAGTCATGGTTTGACTCTTTGTGACTCCATTTGGGGTTTTCTTGGCAAAGAGATTGAAGTGGTTTGCCATTTCTTTCTTCAGCTCATTTTACAGATGAGGAAACTGAGGAAAGCATGTCACATAGTTAATAAGTATTTGAGGCTGAATTTGTACTCAGGAAGATGAGTCTTCTTGTCTCCAAGCCTGGCACTCTATTCATTGTGCCATCTAACTATTCTTCATGCTTGCTTCTTTGGACAAATCATATTTTTATTGCCTATTCATTTTGTTAATGGAAAATAATGGCCCAGAATAGCTAGTTGTATTAGGAGATGCCTATCATGGTGATCAGATTCTCTAAAAGGAGAGAATTGGAAGGTTGACTCAAGAGCTGATAAAATGATCTCAGGTTAGGTATTGGATATGGAAGGATATTGAAAGTTCATTCCTGCTATATTTTGGGGCCCAGGCAGGACTAAGCTAAAGCATCTACTATAATAAGAAAGGTGAAGGAAAAGCAGATGATAAATCTCAAGAGCTGATTTGGTCAAACCTGGCCTGGCAGTGTTTGAGGAAAGCTTTAGGTTGTGACGAATCGGAGATTTCTTTTCATGTACTGGCCTACAGGAGATGGCATGTGAATTTGCTTTGTTTTGTTTTGTGTGTTTTTACAGAGAATTGTGACTCATCATTCCACATGGTTTTCAAATTAAATCTGAACATTTATAGAGTGGGGAGCTCCAAAGGGCCATGATCAGACCTTACCTTGTAGTTTATTACAAGGGACACAAGAAATGCTGATCATGAATTTGCTTCCAGGTCGGATTTCTGTGGTGTTTTTTTTAACCTTTTTCTAGCAAAGTCATTTGGCTTTGGTGCTGGCAGGCCTGTCATGTCCTTCCCTCCTTCATTCTTTATATAAATCAGAAGCATTTTAAGTAGCAAGAATAGAGGAAAATACACAGCCTGGGTGCACTGCCCAGGCTTTTATGGATAATATTCTGCAGGGGTGCTACCAGTTAAGTCAGAGATAGCATGAGGAAAGGACATTTGGCATTTGCAAAGGAATAGAGCACAAAAAATAAGGTGGGGGGAGAGGAGGTGGGAAGTGAAAGGATGACAAAAATATATTTTGTCTGCCTGAGTTCTTTTATCTTTGATGTCTCGTTGCACAGAGATGACACTGGGTTCTCAAAGGACATGACTATGGGGTCCAAATGCTAACACATACTACCAAGCTGGAGAAACTTTGTAATAAAAAGTGTGCTAATTATTAGAATTCAGCACAATTAATCTGGGGCAAAGGCTTATCACCAGCTCAGTCTCCAAATCAGGCATTAGTTTATCCAGTTAAACTCTGGAACACCACCTACTTCTTATGTGTAGAGGAATTGTGATGCATTTTGGTAGGCGTACCCACTGAAATCACAGAACTTTGAAACACAGAAGGAAGATTTTAGGGGCAGATTAAAGTCCTTTTGCTTAGGGACAGGTACAAATCTTTTTACTTGGGGGCAGGTAAAGTCCTTTTGCTCTAAATAACCTTCCAATCTAACTTATAATTCTACTATTAGAGATTTATTTCTTCTGGTTCAGCTTTTGTAGTGACAACTAGCTT
Source organism: Myrmecobius fasciatus (assembly GCA_023553655.1). Taxonomy (NCBI): domain Eukaryota; kingdom Metazoa; phylum Chordata; class Mammalia; order Dasyuromorphia; family Myrmecobiidae; genus Myrmecobius; species Myrmecobius fasciatus. The sequence continues at coordinate 226,286 of JAJPUD010002799.1, forward strand.
AGCATATGTCCCTCCCACCCCCGTCTTTCTCCCCTGCCTCCGGGAGTGGGGTAAAAAGAAAAAATAACAAGAATAAAGAGAGACATCCATTACTCAGGGTACTGTGCCCTTTATGAACTGCCCCAAGGGAAACTGCCATTTAATTGAGAGAGTTAGGAAGAGAAAGGTCCAGATGGAAAGACCTTGCATATCAGGAGGGAATAGTCAGTAAATCAGTAACTCAATAAAAATCTATGAAGTGCCTACTATGTGCCTGACACTATGGTAAGCACTGGGCATGCAAAGAAAGCCAAAAGATAGTCCTTACTTTCAAAGAGCTTAGTGTAATTAATAGGAGAGACTATAGAAAAAAAAACTGTTTACAAATAAGGTATATAAAAGTTAATTAGAAATAATGCACTGAAAGTTAGAACTAGAATTATAGGAACTCAGCAAAAGTTTTCTGTAAAAGATGGGATTTTAGCTGGGATATAAAGAAAGCTAGGTAAGCTAGGAGGAAGGGATGAAGAAAAAGAGCATGAAAGACAGCCAGTGAAAATGAATAGAATCAAAAGAGATCAAAGAAAATGGAAAAGGACCTTTATATTAAAAAATTGTAATTTTTTGTGGCAGCAATGAATTATAAATAGAAGGGATGTCTATTAATTGGTGAACAGCTGAACAAGTTGTTGTGTATAAGTTATGGAATAGTATTTTGCTATAAGAAAAGATGAGTAACTTTTCAACAATGAGATGATTCAGACCAATTCAACAGACTTTTGATAGAGAGAGCTATCTGCATCTAGAAAAAAGAGGACCATGGGGACTGAATGTGAATTGCAACATAGTATTTTCACCTTTTTTTTTGTTGTTTGTTTGCATTTGTTCTCATTTCCTCCCTTTTTAGTCTGGTTTTTCTTATACAGCAAGATATATGCAGAAATATGTTTGGAAGAATTGCACGTGTTTAACTTATGTTTGATTGGGGGGCAAGGAGGGAGGGAGAACAATTTGGAACACAAGGTTTTGCAAGGGTGAATGTTGAAAACTACCTTTGCATGTATTTTGAAAATAAAAAAAAACTATTAAAACATTTTTTAAAAGAAACTAAAAAAGAAATGATGAACAAGATGAGTCAAAAAAATTTGGGAAGTCTTAAACCAACTAATATAAAATGAAGTGAACAAAACCAGGAGGACATTGTACAATAATAGCAATATTGTACGATGATCAACTATGAAAGACTTAGCTACTCTCATCAAGACAATTCCTAGGGACTCATGGATAGTATCTAACTCCAGAGAGAGAAGTGATGAACTTTGAGTGCAGATTGAAAATACCTTTTCCACTTTATTTTTCTTGCTTTTTTTGCAATATGGCTAATATGACAATATGTTTTACATGATTTTCTCTGTAAAATTGATATATTTCTTCCTTTCTCAATGGGTGAGGGAATGAGATGGAGGAAGAAAATTTGGAACTCAAAATTTTGAAAGGTGAAAATAATATGTATTCATCCACATTCTGTCTCCATAGTTCTTTTTCTGGATGTGGATGGTGTTTTCCATCCAAAGTTTATTAGTATTGTCTTGTATCACTGAATTGCTGAGAAGAACCTAGTCTATCATAGTTGATCATCACACAATCTTATTGTTACTATGTATAATGTTTTTCTGGTACTGCTTCCTTCACTCAGGATCACTTTATGTAAATCTTTCCAGCTTTTCTAAAATCAGTCTGTTCATCATTTTTGGAGTGTTAAAAATAGATAATTTTTAAAAATATGCATAGAACCTGGAGGTAGAATGGCTTGTTCAAGGAGCAGCAATAAGGCCAGCCTCACTAGTTCTCAGAATATGTTCTTGGAAAAGTGGTGGGAGGAACCAGGTTATGAAGAACTTTGAAAGTCAAACAGGATTTTATATTTTGATCATGGAGATGATAAGAAGCAACTACAGCTTACTTAGTAGGGTAGTGAAATGGTCAAATCTACACTTTATGAAAATCACTTTGACAGCTGAGCAGAGGATAGACTAGAATTCAGAGATTTAGACTGGAATGGGGCCAAGAAAGGGGAGAAACTGCTTGCTTTATAGTTTGGTCAAAGGCTAATAACATCTAGTTTATATTAATAAACTGCCTCTGCATATAGGATAGATAAATTATTCATGGCACATAAATATTCATGTGTTCATTTATAGATATTTTCCCTGAAGGAATTTTTATCATTTTTAAAGTATAGCACTTTTCAGAATATTTGAATTATTTAACCTTTAAAGGTGAAAAGCACCTTAGAGATTATACAATTCAAATTGCCTTATGTTACAGATGAGGAAACTGAGACCTGAATAGATGAAAGAGTTTACCCATTATCACACAATTATTTATGAGAATTAACTCTAGAATTTTGCTCTCTTGCTCCTTAGTCCAGATGAGTTTATCTCCCTGTGTACTACCTATCTATATTGTAGGAAAATGGTTTTGTTTTAAGCTAACCTTGAACATCCAGCATATATTTGGACCCCCTTTTTATACTGCTCCAATAGATAATTTATACTTAATAAATAAAAATTACTTTTCGTATTAGCCTCTTCCAAGCAGAATCTTGAGAGTAAGTATATGAAACACATGAAAGAATTGGCTTTGTTACTATATAGACACATCTCTTTATTTTTTAAATTAAAGCTTTTTATTTTCAAAACATATGCATAGATAATTTTCAATCTTCACCCTTGCAAAACCTTGTGTTCCAAGTTTTTTTTTCTCCCTCCCTTCTCTCCACCTCCTTCCCTAGACAGCAAGTAATCCAATACAAGTTAAATATGTGCAGTTCTGATATATATATTTCCACAATTATCATGCTTAGGCACACCTCTTTAAAAAGACCCAAATAGCATTGTTTAGCTTAATCATCCAACCTCTCTTTCTTTCTCTTCTCTATCTCTCCTTATTCCTATTGTTTGACTTTTTAGCTGCTAATGACCATTGGCTATTTCTAACAATCAAAACTCATCTTCAGAGAAAAACAATTTACCACCCTTGAAGATATTAAAAATGTGTTCCTCCCAAAAGATGATTTTTAAAAACATATTGATCAATACATCAACACTTCTGTCACTTAAAATCTCTAGCTCCCTTCACAGTTTAGTTCAGATATCACTTTCTTTAAGAGACTTTTTCTCCATTGTTTCAAGTATTAGTGTTCTACCATCCACTTCCCACAAAATAATTTTTATGTTTTATATTTGCATATAGGTATAGATTTTGTTTTCCCTTAATAGAATGTAAGCTTCTTGAGGGCAGTATTATTTATTTTTGCTTCTGTATCTCCATAACCCCACACAGTGTCTGGCCTATCTTAGATAATTAATAAATCTTTATTAAATTGAATTAAATAATGGCATCATTCCTAGAAAAAGAGTATGGCCTTGCAAGGTAACCACTTTGAAAGAGACACCTTTTATTTGCTTGGAAATTTTTTGGTGTTAATCAAACAGTAGGATCAAACCATATAAAAAGACATGGTCGTTTCCCTCAAGGAACTTAAAATCTATTTGAAATAATAAGAACTAATTACAGGAAACAACTGTTTATACACAATATAGAGAAGAATATAATTATGCTAAATTGTGTAATTCAGATTGTAAGTGCTGTATATGAGGACACTGAAATTTAGTGAATTTCTTATATTCCTTTAGCATCAAAGAAAAAACTGAATTAGCAAGAATTAGAAAGCCATAGATGGGTTCTTCCTCTCCCCACTCATTCCAGATAACCCTGCCCATAACCTATTCCTCTTCTTATTTTTCCTCTAATCCAGCCCAGTAATTCCTCCTTCCCCATACCCACACACACTTAAAATTAGCAGTCTCTTTAGCACTGACCTTTAGTAGTGATCATACAATTGAATTTGTTCTGTGAAATTGTTTTATAGGCAATTTTTATTGTATTTGCCTTGGTCTTTGTTTTAGGCTAGTCTTTTGTGTAAGGAGTCTGGGTGAGGGGAATATGTACAAAACTGGTAATTGTGGATTTAATATTTTCCCTAATTACATATAAAAGCAATTTTAATATACTTTTAAAAAATTTGAGTTCCAAAAAAAATAAAATAAATAAAAATAAATTAATTAATTAAAAATTAAAAAAAAAATTTGAGTTCCAAATTCTCTCCTTCCCCTCCTCCATCATTGAGAAGGAAAACAATTTGATACAGGTTATACATGTACAGTCATGCAAAACATATTTCCATATTAGTCATGTTGTGAGAAAAGGCATAGGGCTAGAATAAGGAGAAAGTGTTCATGGGATTAAAAAGAGATTGACCTAACTTGAATAGAGAGTGTATGTTAGAGACTAGTAGAGAATAGGATCAGATAGGGAAGCTGTGACTTAATAGTTTAGAAGTGACTTGAAAATGGACTTTATATTTCATGAATTAAAAAGTAGGAAGCAATTAAAGTATTTTTAATCTTAAAGTGACATGGTAAAAATAACATTTATAAATAAATGTCAATAGAATATAAGGCTGCTTTAGAAGAAGAAACTATAATCAGAATAGCCACTTATAAGGCTATTTGATATAATCCATGTGCTAAGTAATAGGGACCTTTAATTGAGTGGTGCTAGCATGAATGAATGAAGGGTATAGAAGAGACATTTCATGAAAATAATCAAGAGGACTTGCTAATTGACTTAATCTAGGGAGATGAGTTGTGGTGCCCTTAATGCTAACATTTCTATGTAGCATTTTAAATTTACAAAACAAAATAATCCTATGAATTGAGTAATTTAAGTTTTATCATCACCATTTTATAGATGAAGAAACTGAAGTTCAGTGATTTATCCCTACTTACTGGGGAATTTGGAAATACTGGGGTCATGATTTGAGCCCAGGTCACCTGACTTCAAGTCCAACATTCTTTCTAGTATGCCACTGATAGATAAGGAAGTTTGGAAAGGCAGTCATCTTGGAAGGACAGCTGATAAACTGGCTTTTTAATCAGAGGATCTGGATTCATATCTCACCTCTGCTATTTGACCCATAGATTTTAGGCAAGTAATTTTTTCCTCTCCCTAGTTTCTTCATGAAAAGGATGAAATTCCATGATCTCTTCTGTCCTTTCTGGCTCTGAATTCAGTGATCCTGTAAAATGTGTATTTATTGAATTTAAGTGATTTTGGTTTTGGATATTTTGAATTTGAAGAGGCAGTGGGACACCCAAGTGGCAAATTTCCAGAGGCAGTTAAAAAACTAGAATTAAGTTTGAGTGAGAAGTTGAAACTAGAAGGGATCTTTTAGAGAGGATAATTTTTTATTTCAGTAAAGAAGAGCAGTGATCCAAGGCAAAATGATGATGGAGAGAAGGATACTTTAAGTCATATTGGGGTAGGGTGAAAAAGAGGAGACAGTGAAGGACACAGAGAAAAATGGGATCATTCTAGTTAAGTACCACAAATTCTTGGAGGTTGGAGGCAGATTTTTTTTGGTTCCTGTTTTTCAGATTTATAGTTCCAGAGGTGATATTTCAGTGGAATCACATCTTTACTAAATTCCTTATCGCCTTTATTAAACCCATGTGATTTTACAAAAGTTAGTTCTTCTAACCTAAGTTTCTCCTGCCAAATCTCATTTGCTATATAAAGCATCTCCTGACAAACACTGGACTTGAACACATGGGTGTCTGCTTTGTAAGGGAATGGTTATTTGGCCAGACCAAAGTGTTATCATCTTGAGCTGTGTGGGGGTTTAATCTCCATGAATTGTTCCCCTTTGTGGATAAAGAATTGCAAAAGCCCATTATCTTGATAAGAACTTTTCAGTGTCTTGATTCATTTCTTAAGATCAGGCCAAATGACTGTAACTCTTAGCTTGCTGCACAATCTCATTATTTCATATTTTATTTGAGGATAGAAAAAATAAGGTTATTTGGACTGAGGTAAAACCCAATCCCAGTCAATGTCAGTAGGGTCATTGTCTAAAACTCTCAGAAGGTTTAGTCTGTTCTGACACTTTCTCTTTTCTCCTGCATCTTTCTTATTGTATAAAGGAAGATTCCACATATTAGCAAGAATGTTGGCAATTTCAGAGAATCACATAATGAGTTATAAGGGAAGCTGGAGATCACCCATTCCAGGCCCCACATTTTATAGATAAGGAGTCTGCTATTCAGAAAGGGCAAATGATTATCCAAGGTGAATTGGAGCAGAATCAAAATTAGAATTCAAATTTCTTGGTACTGAGTCCTTTCATTGAACCATGCTGCCTTGATCAATTGAAAGGGAAAGATTGCCTTTGCTTTGGGCTTGGGATGGTATTGAAGTGAGAGAATATACTGCGTATACAGTTACTCAGAGGCTCAAGTCCTTGCTATCTTCATACATAAAATATAACATTGAATAGAATATAAGCTTCCAAGGAAAGTAACTTTCATTTTTGTTGTATTCCCACTGCCTGGCACAAGATAATAAATACTTGTTAAATGACTAAATGAATCCTGAATATTAATGAGGGGCAGCTTAAGAGTGCTAACCCCAGAGTTAGGAAGACTCACTTTCCTGAGTTCAAATCCGGCCTCAGACACTTACTGTGTGTCCCTGAGCAAGTAAGTCACTTAACCCTGTGTGCCTTAATTTCCTCACCTATAAAATGACCTAGAAAAGGAAATGGCAAACCACTTCAATATCTCTGTCAAGAAAATTCCAAATAGGATCATGAAGAGTTGGATCCAATTGAAACAACTGAACAATAACAAAATACTAATGAATTAAATTGTTTTTATTTTACTTTGTCTTGCTTCCCATGTATATAGAATACATATGCATACATATTTAAAGATGTTGTCTTGTGTTTTCTACACAAAAAAGAGCAAGGGACAAATTTAGTAATTCTGTTGCCCTATCAACAAGTAGGCTAATTTTCTTTGAAATTGCCATCAAAATCAGTTTTAAAAATTTTAATTTTCATTAAAATATATGGATTTTCTGAGTCTTTTTATTTAGGAAGTAAAGACCTTCTAGATAGATGGTAATATTAAAGTACAGAGATCCTAAATTAGTAGCTTTTGCCTGCAAAACTCCTTAGTGCTCCCATAACTAGATTAAAATGTAATTGGGAAGCCTTTAACAAAATAAGTAAAAATACAATATAACAAAGATAATGTTTATTTGTGATTTTCCAAGTTAATACACACTCAGCAGGGATCTATTTCTGTTTGAGTTTGACACCACTGGTGTAGTGGACAGAGTAAGAAAGTTCCCTTCCTTCATCTGATTCATACAGGTTGTATGTACAGACTGTGTATGATTATGGATGATTCATTTAATTTCTCAGTGCCCCATGAAAACCTCATAGTTGCAGACAAATTACTGATGTGCATCCGTGGATGAAGTTTCCATCCTGGGAGGGTCCCTCACTAATGCAAACATAGGTCTGCTCAAACAGCTGTAACAAGAAGACCTGCTTTGCTCGAGAAGATAATTCTTTGATCTGGCCAAACATCCATTCCTTTTCAAAGTTAAAACCATGTGTTAAAGTCTAGAGTTTGTCAGGGTAAGCTTTATCTAATAAATGAGATTTGGCAGGAGAAAGGTTAGAAGAATTAACTTTTGCTAAATCACATGGGTTTAATAAAGGCGATAAGGAATTTTGCTATGATATCTGCCTGACAGAAACACAATAAAAAGATTTAGATAATCCAGATATTTTCATAACAATTTAACATTTTTAAACTTGATTTTGATAACAATCTCAATTAAAGAAGCAGCTTTTTACTTTAAAGAATGAATATAGTTTTAGTGCAGTTTTAAGTGATTTTTGGGACATCCTATATAAGGATGAATCAAAATCCTCATTTGACAAAAATGTTTTAAGATAGCCACTCATATACTTTTTTTTTTTTTTTTTTTAATTTTGGGGGCTAGTCTAAGAGTTGCCAAGTTGAATGGAATAAACATAGCTGGAATTGGTAAGAAAACAAGCTCATCATTAGAATTTCATCAAGAAACTAAATTTCAGGCTATTTCTTGAAGTCAGTAAACATTCATTCAAAATACATGTTCAAAATCTATAGGAGTATATAACTGATCACTCATATTCAGAATAATGACCTTGAGATACATATCATTAGATTGAATTACAGAATAATAGAATCTTGGGGCTAAAAAACCTTAGAAATAATCCAGTTTTATCTTCTCACTTTATAGATAAGGAAACAGAGGCCCATCAGTGTTATGGCTTATTCAATGTTTTCTAGGCCCTATTTCTTATCTCTTTTTGGAGATGTGATGGTATTACATGGGGCAATCAAAGCCTCAAGAAATTTGAAATTCACTACATTATACAAAATGTCCCAACAGTCTTAGTATGATTTTAAACTTTGATAACATATGTATATTATATATGTATATTCTGTATAGCACTACCTATCTATCTATATATATACATGCATATATACATATACATATGTGTTTATGTATATATGTGTATGTATATAAAATAAAGTTTTGATTGCTTAAAATAGCACTTAGACTTTTGGGACACCCTGAATTTATTTTATCCCTAACCTTCAGGTATTCTTTATCTAAAGTTAATATTTAACTAAGGTAAAATTAAATGTGCACATACACAATGTACTGAAACAATAATCTAGATTTAAAATGAAAATGTTGAATTCTTTTTTCATGTCAAACTATAAAACAGAAAATTCAACTTTTGTATATTCTTCTAAATATAAAATTCTGTTATTTCTCTTCATATAAAGGCAAGAAAATAAGCTATATCTTAGAAATATTTTCAACAATGTCAAAATAAAAGGTTTTTTCAGAAAATCTTACAGAAAATGCAAATTGTTATTAACTAGATATTTCCATTCTCCAGAGTATTTAGGCTAATTGAGGCTTTGTTATAAACAACATTTTTTTTTTTTAAACCTCAAACAGAAATAGGTGAGACTGAAAGATATTTAATTCAACTGCTCAGTTACACTGGTTCTATGGTTTCTTTAGTGAGGACAGTCTCTAAATCCATCCATACCTGCCCATCTTCTTTAACTATTATCTGCATCCTTCCCTAAATTCACCAAAAGCAGCTAGGTGCCATAGTGGAGTTGGAATCCTGACTCAGACACTTAGTAACTGTGCATTTAACTTCACACCTTAGTTTCCTTATCTGTAAAATGTAGATAATAGTAGCCCCTATCTCCCAGGGTTATTGTGAAGATCAAATAAGATAATGCACATAAAATATTATACAAATCTAAAAGTGCTATATAAATGTTAAGGGAGAAAAAGGAAAAGGTGGGGGCAAATGAGCACTTTATTAAGTGCCTACCTATCATGTGCCAGGCACTACATTAAGTACATAATAAGCAATATCTCAATATCTCCTTCTGTGGAGATCCACCCTGTGTATCCAGTGCCTGCCTCGTTTTGTCTTGTCATCTTGAAGAGACCAATAGGGGATGCAAGCTATTGTTGTCCCCCATTTTTTTTTTTCATGCTGCATGACCCATTTATATTTTTGGTCATACATTTCTTTGATGACATCATTTACTCTGGTTCTTTTTTGTTATTCCTTGTTATATGTTACAGCTTAGTCATGTATTATTATGAATCTCTTCATTGATCTATAAGTGATAAGTATTAATTTTTTGGAGACCATATTATTCATGACTCACAGCCATGTAACAACACTGGCATAATAGTCATATTAAAAAAGTTTAGGATCATTAAAGGACCTTTGTAATTGCTAAAAGGCAATTCTTTTCCCCCTGTTTAATTTCTTAGAGACAGTCTCTTTTTCTATATAAATCTGAACACAACTCATAACTCATCTGTCCAAGATACAAATGATAGATTAATTCTATAAATTGTGTAGTTGTAAGGTATGATCTTGATATTAGGAACTTTTCATCAAAGTTTTTGTGTGTGTATGAATCATGAGGCTAAACTCTTTGAATAGCTTCATACTTCTTTTAGGAGGCTCTGAAGTTTTCCAAGGCTTAAATGTAATCAACACAATGTCCATCTACAAACCAGAAAAACTTGAGAGTCTTGCTATATAAGTGAAATTCCTCTTAAACTTAGATTGTGTTGGATATGCTCTCTAATTGGGTTGGAGAGCACATTTTTCCTTGTTTTATTCTTTACATGATATTACTGATCAGAGAACTGGTGAATAAGATTACTGTTATATCTTCTAAAGAATATCACGTAATTTTGATGTATTCATGGAAGACATCTTGTTGGAAGAGACCTTTTATGGTAGTTTTTGTTGTTGCTGTTAAATTGAGTAACATACTTTGAGATATATCTCTCTATACATATATGTATGTGTGTATACATATATATATATATTATATATATAAGCAACAAATGATAAATGCAATATGGTCTTTTTTTATTAATACTTTTTATTTGCAAAACATATGTATGGGTAATTCTTCAATATTAACCCTTACAAAGCTTTCTGTTACAAATTTTTCCCCTCTACTCCCCACTCCTCCCCTAGATGGCAGGATATCCACTACATGTTAATTATGTTAAAATACTTGAAAAATTGAATATATGTATACTTATTTCCACACATCATTTTTGTGCAGGAGAAATCGTATCTACAAGAAAGTATAATCAGATAAAGGAAATACAATGCAAGGAAACATCAATAGAGAGCATGAAAATGATATGTTGTGGTCCACATTTCACATCCCTCTCTCTGGGTGTAAATGGCTTTCTTCACTGAACAATTGGAACTGGTTTGAAACATTTCATTGTTGAAGAGAGTCATGTCCATCAGAATTGATCATCATATAGTATTGTTGTTGTATAGTATTGTTGTTGCCGTGAGTAATGATCTCCTGGTTCTGCTCACTTCACTCAGCATCAGTTCATGCAAGTCTCTCCAGGCCTCTCTGAAATCGTCCTGCTGGTCGTTTCTCACAGAACAATAATATTCCATAATATTCATATACCATAATTTATTCAGCCATTCTCCAATTGATGAGCATCGATTCAGTTTCCAGTTTCTAGCCACTACAAAAAGAGCTGCCACAAACATTCTTGCACATGTGGATCCCTTTCCTTCTTTTATGATTTCTTTAGGATATAAGCCCAATAGAAACACTGCTGGGTCAAAGGGTATGCACAGTTTGATAACTTTTTGAGCGTAGCTCCAGATTGCTCTCCAGAATGGCTGGATCCGTTCACAGTTCCACCAACAATGCATCAGTCTCCCAGTCTTCCCACATCCCCTCCAACACCTGTCATTATCCTTTCCTGTCATTTTAGCTAATCTGACAGGTGTGTAGTGATACCTCAGAGTTGTCTTAATTTGCATTTCTCTGATCAGTAGTGATTTGGAGCACCTTTTCATATGACTATAAATAGTTTTAATTTCATCATCTGAAAATTGTCTGTTCATATCCTTTGACCATTTATCAACTGGAGAATGGCTTGAATTCTTATAAATATGAGACAATTCTCTATATATCTTAGAGATGAGACCTTTATCAGAACCCTTAAATGTAAAGATGATTTCCCAATTTGATGCTTCCCTCCTAATCTTGTCTGCATTAGTTTTGTTCGTACAGAAACTTTTTAACTTAACATAATCAAAATTATCTATCTGGTGTTCAATTAAGAGTTCCAGATCTTCTTTGGACATAAATTTATTTCATCTCCACAGGACTGAGAGGTAAACTATCCTATGTTCCTCTAATTTGATTACAATATCACTCTTTATATCTAGATCATGAACCCATTTAGATCTTATCTTGGTGTGCGGTGTTAGGTATGGGTCTAGCCCTAATTTCTTCCATATTAGTTTCCAATTTTCCCAGCAGTTTTTGCTGAATAGTGAGTAATTATCCCACAAATTGGGGTCTTTGGGTTTATCAAATACTAAATTGCTAAAGTTATTACCTAAATTGTCCTGATATCCTATCCTATACCACTGATCGACCACTCTATTTTTCAGCTAGTACCAAATGGTTTTGATGACCGCTGTTTTATAATATAGTTTTGGATCTGGTACAGCAAGGCCACCTTCATCTGTTTTTTTTTCATTAATTCCCTTGAAATTCTTGACTTTTTGTTCTTCCAAATGAACTTTGCTACTATTTTTTCTAGATCTATAAAATAATTTCTTGGGAGTTTGATTGGTATGGCACTAAATAAGTAAATTAGTTTGGGTAGTATTGTCATTTTTATTATATTCGCTCAGCCTACCCATGAGCACTTAATGTTTTTCGAATTGACTAGGTCTGATTTTATTTGTGTGGAAAGTGTTTTGTAGTTTAGTTCGTATAGTTTCTGACTTTTTCTTGGCAGATAGATTCCCAAATATTTTATGCTATCATCCATTATTTTGAATGAAATTTCTTTTTGTATCTCTTGCTGCTGAACTTTGTTGGTAATATATAAAAATGCTGATGATTTATGTGGATTTATTTTAAATCCTGCAAATTTGCTAAAGTTGTCAATTGTTTCTAGTAGTTTTTTAGTTGAGTCTCTAGGGTTTTCTTAGTATACCATCATGTCATCTGCAAAGAGTGATAATTTGGTTTCCTCATTACCTACTCTAATTCCCTTTATCTCTTTTTCTTCTCTTACTGCTAAAGCTAACATTTCTAATACAGTATTAAATAGTAATGGTGACAGTGGGCAGCCTTTTTTCACTCCTGATCTTATTGGGAATGGTTCTAGTTTGTCTCCATTACATATGATGTATGCTGATGGTTTTAAGTCGATGATACTAATCATTTTAGGAAAAGACCATTTATCCCTATATTCTCTAGTGTTTTTAATAGGAATGGGTGTTGGATTTTATCAAAGACTTTTTCTGCATCTATTGAGATAATCATATAGTTTTTGTTAGTTTGGTTATTAATATAATTGATTATGCTGATAGTTTTCCTGATATTGAACCAGCCCTGTATTCCTGGTATAAATCCTACTTGGTCATGGTGTATTATCCTGGGGATAACTTTCTGTAATCTCGTTGCTAAAATATTATTTAAAAATTTTTGCATCAATATTCATTAGGGAAATGGGTCTATAGTTTTCTTTCTCTGTTTTCACCCTACCTTGTTTAGCTATCAGCACCATATTGGTATCATAGAAGGAATTTGGTAGTATACCTTCTGTCCCTATTTTTTTCAAATAGCTTGTTTAGTATTGGAATTAATTGTTCTTTGAATGTTTGGTAGAATTAACATGTAAAACCATTTGGCCCTGGAGATTTTTTCTTAGGGAGTTGATTAATAGCTTGTTCTATTTCTTTTTCTAAAATGGGGCTATTTAAATAATTTATTTCCTCTTCTGTTAACCTGGGCCATCTATATTTTTGTAGATATTTCTCCATTTCATTTAGATTATCAAATTTATTGGCATAAAGATAGGCAAAGTAACTCCTAATTATTACTCTAATTTCCTCTTCATTAGAGGAAAGTTCTCTCTTATCATTTTTGAGACTAACACTTTGGTTTTCCTCTTTCCTTTTTCTGATCCAATTAACTAAAGGCTTATCTATTTTGTTGGTTTTTTCATAAAACCAACTCTTCGTTTTATTTATTAATTCAATAGTTTTCTTATTTTCAATTTTATTAATCTCACTTTTTATTTTCAGAATTTCCAATTTGGTATTTAATTGAGGGTTTTAAATTTGCTCTTTTTCTAGTTTTTTTAATTGTAAGCCCAATTCATTGATCTTCTCTTTCTCTATTTTATGCAAGTAAGCATCTAGAGATATAAAGTTACCCCTTTTAACCCCTTTGGCCGTATCCCACAAATTTTGGTATGTTGTCTCATTATTGTCATTCTCCTGGATGAAATTATCGATCGTGTCTATAATTTACTCTTTCACCCATTCATTCTTCAGGATTAGATTATTTAATTTCCAATTAACTTTTGGCCTATTTTCTCCTGGCCTTATATTACATGTGAGTTTTATTGCATCATGATCTGAAAAGGATGCATTTACTATTTCTGCTTTTCTGCATTTGATTTTGAGGTTTTTATGCCCTAACACATGATCAATTTTCATATAAGTTCCATGAACCCCTGAGAAAAAAGTAAACTCCCTTCTATCGCCATTTAATTTCCTCCAGAGATCTATCATACCTCACTTTTCTAACATTTTGTTTACCTCCCTAACTTCTTTCTTATTTATTTTGTGATTTGATTTATCTAATTCTGAGAGATCAAGGTTGAGATGCCCCACTAGTATAGTTGTACTGTCTATTTCTCCTTGCATCTCTGTTAGTTTCTCCTCTAGGAATTTGGATGCTATACCACTTGGTGCATATATGTTTAGTATTGATACTGCTTCATTGTCTATGGAACCCTTTAGTAAAATATAGTTTCCTTCCTTATCTCTTTTAATTAGATCTATTTTTGCTTTTACTTGTTCTGAGATAAGGATCGCTACCCCTGCCTTTTTTTTGTTCACCTGAAGCATAAAAGATTCTGCTCCAGCCCTTTACCTTCACTCTGTATGTATCTCTATGTTTTAGATGTGTTTCTTGTAAACAATATATTGTAGGATTCTGGCTTTTAATCCAGTCTGCTATCCACTTCCGTTTTATGGGAGAGTTCATCCCATTCACATTCACAGTTAAAATAACTATATCTATATTTCCTGCCATCTTATTTACCCAAAGTTATACTTTTCTCTTCCCTTTCCCCTTTCTCCCTTCCCTTGAAAAAAAAAAAAAGCTGTCAATGGTGAGAGCTCTCTTCTGCTTCTTGATCATGTTTTTGAGCTGAGGTATCAGTCACAAGCAGGGAATTCTGCTGCCGTTTCAATTTTCCCTGGGGCAGTTTAATGAGTTGAATTCCCAGTCTGGGGCTGGTCGGCTAGATCCGCACTAAGACCATGCTTTCAGCTGCTCTCAATCCACCCTTTACCAAAGGCAGATCTCCCAAAGCACCTGCCCGCAAGCAGAGCAAAGTGGCCCAAGTGTCTCCCAGGGAGTTCCTGGCAGCCTAAAATCCTCTGTTCCATCCCAGCCCCGGACTTGCACCCGGCTGCGGACTGGCATCTGAGCTCTCGCGTCTGAGCGCTGGGAGTTGCTCGATCCCCGGCCCGTCTAAAACTGACCTTCTCTGGAGTTCTTTCAAAGTAGATTTTTGATAGAAGTGCATTGCACTCCAAGTGTTTGGTGGAGCCCTCACTCCAGAACCAGTTCGAAGGCTCAATTTGTCTGGGTCTGAGGGAAGGTCTCAGGAGCTCACAGAGAATGCTGTCTTCAGTTCGCCATTTTAGCTCCACCCTAGCTGCAATATGGTCTTGTATTCCCTTAACCTTTTAGTTGCATGGTGTAAGTAAATAAGTCTGCTGTCCAATGTTGCTTTAAAAAACCCACCCTTCTCTTACTATCCTCATTATTTTAAAAAAATCCTCTATGCATATGTATATTAGACATAAGTTTGTAGCTATATTCTTTGTCACTTTTTCATATTAATAATATGGCCCTGAAGTAGAAAATTAAGTTGAATTAGATTAATGTCCATAAAGAAGATTCACATCAGAGATTATACAATTTTAAGAATAATGAGCGATCAGTTCACAAGGTATCTGAAAGAAGGAAAAATGTCAGAAGATTAGGAAGAACTTAGATCTTATTAATATAAAAAAGTGACTTAAAGAATATAACTAAACTTATATCTAATATAGAGCATTTCTCTACCATTCTAGTATAACTATCAGAAAAGTTAATAAAGAACATGGACAACTAATAGAAATAAATAAGATTCAAATATATAAGATCATTCTCTACTAGATAAATCATCAAATGATACAAATATATACTTCTCAAAATTACAATCACAAACTATTAATTATATGAAAAAATGCTCCAAATCAATATTAAAAATTATTTTTTGCATACATAAAGTTTCTTCTTAAGCCTAGCAAATTAAAAAAAAGAGGAAATAATCAATATTGGAGAGGATGTGGAAAGACAGGAATATTAGACCATTACTGGTAAAGATATGAATTAGTAAAAACTGGTTTGGAAAACTATTGGAATTATGGAAATAAAGTAATTTCATTTCCTTTGAACCAGAGTTTCCAGTGCAAGATACATACACCAAGGAAGTCTTTGATAAAAAAGAAAGACTCCATGTACATCGAAATATTTTTTGTAGCATTTTTTTGTGTGCTATCAATGAACTGGTAATAAAAATAGACTGATGCCCATCAATTGTCATGAAATTTAAAATGTCATGGAATATTGCTTTGCTGTAAGAAATAAAGAACATGATGGACACAGAAAAGCAGGAAAAGCTATATATGAATTAATGCAAAGTGAAGTAAGCTAAACCAGAAAACAATGTGCACAATGATTAAATGGAAAGAACAATTTACATACAATTACACAAATTGTAAAAACAATGAATAAGTTAGTATATCCAATAAATAATTTAAGATGAAACTTACAAAATTATATGAAGCAAAGCTTTGAGAATTCAAGATAACAGCTACAGATATTGAATATTGTGTATAATATTACATTTGCAAAATGTATTAATTAGATTTACTTTTCTTGCTTTTTTCCTTTAAAAATATTTGTTATAAAAGATAACTCTCTGAAAAGGTGTACTAGAAGGGATATAGCAAAAAATTAATTGATATAATAACAAAATAGACAAATGAAAATCTGTTTTGCAAAATAAATATGATTCTTTGTTATGGTCTGTTTCTGATAAAACCTTGCTGTCTCTTTGTGAGGCATTGGCTTCTTTTCTAAATGTTTAGAAACCATCTTTTTAATAGAAAAAATATTTAAAGGGCATCTGCTGATAAGGGTAGGATATCCTAAGTGGACAGAGAGGAAGGAAGGAAGAAGGGAAGGAAAAAGGGAAGGAAGGAAGGAAGGGAGAGAAGAAAATAGGAAGAGAGGGAGAGATGGTGAGAAAGGAAGGAGAGTCTTCCCTTCCCAGATTTATTTATTCATTTTTTAAACTATGTAAAAGAGGCCATTCTTTGTTTCAGTTACTATGTAGCCTTAATCACTGAATGGGTATGCCCTCAGTCAAACTGAGACCTGTTAAAGACCCTGTCTTAAAAAGGCCAAGGTCTCCCATTGCATAGAGGACCTTCTCCAATTGATCAGATCTATATCTGGTCACTGGATCCAGATGGTTGTGGAGGAGAAAGTGAGGCACAACCCTTCCTCATTTAAATCGAATCCACTTGCATGTCATGGCATCACCTTTCTGATGTCATGCTCTTCTTGGGAGACAAAGGACAAACAACTTTTGTGAGTAGAATTACCCCACTGGGGATCCAATTAGAACTAATAAAATGAGAAATACTTTCTTTTCCTTCCTCCTTTCCTTCTTCCCTTTTTCCTTTCCTTTCTTCCCTCCCTCTCCTTTCTCTTTCCTTCCTTTCTTCCTTCCCTGCCTCTCTTTCTTCCTTCCTTCCCTCTCTTTCTTCCTTCCCTCTCTTTCTTCCTTCCCTCCTTTCTTTCCTCCCTCTCTCCCTTCCTTCCCTCCTTCCTTTCCTCCCTCTCTCCCTTCCTTTCCTCCCTCCCTCCCTCCCTTCCTTCCTTCCTTCCTTCCTTCCTTCCTTCCTTCCTTCCTTCCT
>JAJPUD010002799.1:243951-286021 GCA_023553655.1 Myrmecobius fasciatus
TAGATTCCTTCCTTCCTTCCTTCCTTCCTTCCTTCCTTCCTTCCTTCCTTCCTTCCTTCCTTCCTTCCTTCCTTCCTTCCTTCCTTCCTTCCTTCCTCTTTCTATGAAGAATATTCCTTTATCTACAAAGGATATCATACCTTTATTAGCAGATGCTCTTAAAAATTTCAAGGTTTTTTTGATCACTGAATCCCCTAAAAAAATCTTGTATCCTTATATCAACTGGGGAATGGCTCATTCTTAAAAAATTGAGTTCCTTATAAACTCTGAAAATAAAACATTGATCAGAGAAACTTGCTACAAAGATTTTTCCCAGTTAATTATTTCTATTTTAATCTTTAGCTTTATTACATTTCTTTGTACAAAGCATATTTAATTTTGTGTAATAAAATCTTTTATATCTATATCACCTATCCTTTTGAAATTTTTCTAAGTTATGAGGTGTTAGTCTGAATCTAATTTCTTCCATATACTTGTCCAAAAAGTTTTTGTCAAATAATGAATAAGTCCTTATCCTGGTAGTTTAGGTCTTTGTGTTTATAAAAATGCTAGTGTATTAAAATCCTTTTCTTCTGTATATGAGGCAACTAACTTTTTCTCTAATTGATCTATTTTTTTTAAACTAGTATCAAATTGTTTTAATATTTACTTCTTTATAGTGTAGTTTGAGATCTAGCACAGTTACATTCCCTCCATTCATTTTACTTATCATTATTTTTCTTGAAATTCTTGACCTTTTTTCTTCCATATAAATTTTGTTATTTTCCTAGTTTCAGAAAGTATTCATTTGGTAATTTGATCGGTATGGCATTGAATAAGTAGGATCATTTTTATTATACTAACTCACCCTATCCATGAGTAATTACTATTTCTCAATGGTTTAGTTCCTATATATGTATCTTAGAAGGTAGACTTCCAAGCATTTTATATAATCTGTAACAAATTTAAATGAAATTTCTCCTTCTGTACCTTCCTATTGTGTTTTATTGGTGTTATATAAAAATGCTAGTGGTTTGTGTGAGCTTATTTTATATGCTGAAAGTTTGCTGAAATTACTATTTGTTTTAATTTGTTTTTAGTTGACTCTTCAGGGTTCTTTAAGCATTCCATCAAATCATCTGCTTTTATTTTGTTTAACTATGGTTATTCACGCAATTTCTTTTTCTTTGTCTTATTGCTACAGTCAGAATTTCCAAAACTATGTTAAATAGAAGTGGGAACACATTCAGTTTAGTAGAAATATACAAAAAAAAAGGAAGAGGAAAAAAGGGGCTTATAAGATAGAGGGTAGGTTATGTCCTGCAATGTATTAATTAGAAGAAAAGAAAAACTTTGAGTTAAGACACGGGAGAGTGAAAATTTAAAGTTGGGGGATAGGGTAATAACTTGATGTAAACAGGAAGAGAAGAGTGTAGAGGAGAAAAAATATAATGTTTTAGAGTGAAGGGAAATAATTACTATAACTATAAATGTAAATGGGATGAATTCATTCATAAAATGGAAGGGATAAAGAAAGCAAAATCCAAAACCATGTTGTTTATAAGAAACATATTTGAAACATAAAGTCATATAAATTAAAATAAGAAGTTGGAACAAAAGCTTATTATGCTTCAGTATAAAGTAACAGCAAAAGACTTAAAAAGAGAAACCACATTTTGCTGAAACTAACATAGACAATGAATTGATGTCAGTACTTAACATATATGCACTCAGTGGTATAGCTTCTAAATATATTAACTGAGGAATGGTTGAATAATTTGTAATATATGAATGTTATAGGACATTATCATACTGTTAGAAATGAAAAAAATAGGTAATATCAAAACTGATTTATGAACTCATACAGACTATGTAAATAGAAATTGAATAGTTTATATTATAATACCAACATTATAGAAATGAATAATTTTTTTTCCTAAGGCAATTGGAATTAAGTGATTTAGCCAGTATCACACAGCTAGGAAGTGTTAAGTGTCTAAGGTAAAATTTGAACTCAGGTCCTCCTGACTTCAGCACTGGTACTCTATCCACTGTGCCACCTAGCTGCTCCAAAATTTTAAGGACTTTTATAAACTGATGAAGAATAAAATGAGCAGAGCCAGGAGAACACTTCATTCAATAATGCCAATTCTAAAAACAAATAACTTTGAAAGCTGTCATAACTATGATTAATATGATGACCATTCACAATTCCAGAGGACAGATGATAAAAAATGTTATCCATAACAAAGAGATGATAGATTTAGGGAACAGATTAAGATATATTTTTGCATATAAGCATATATGGAATTTGTGTTGTTTGGCTATGCATATTTATTATAAAAATTTTGGTTTTCTTTTTTTCCAATGAGTTGGTGGTGAGGGGGAGAAAGTAGATTTTTGCAAAATTATTAAAAAAAAACTGATGCTACAGATGAAGAATGTTGCATGTGCTTTTCTATGAAGTCATTGTGTAATCAGTGTTTTTCTTTGTTAAAAGGGACCTCTCACAAAAGTGGAAGCAATTGGTAAATATTTGTAATGGAAAAAAAACATAGCAGTAATTTTTTTTAAGTTACAAAAGAAATCATCACAGAATAAAAAGGATCTGAGAATGAGGTAATCAATTGAACTCAAAGAGTTTATAAACCTTCAGAGCTAGAAAAGATCACAGAGACTTTCTTGAGCAACCTGAACCCGAACAAAAATCCCTTCTATCACTTTTATGACAAGTAGCAATCTTTTTTACTTAAGGACTGTAAGGCCCAGGGCTTGTAGCCAGCAGGAACACACGTGACCATCTGGGGGCTGAATGGCTGAGCACAGGTGTGGCATTACACAGCTGATATGGCAGCACTGATGCAGCAAAACACCACAGGACGGAGGACCATAGAGCCTAAGTCACGTGAAAGATGTTTTGCATATTGCACGAGATCTGCAGGTGCTGTACATGGCTTGAGGGCCTGCGCCCTATCAGAGCAGGCCAGCTCAGACTGGAGACCTTCGGGGTGGGACACGATTGGTTCGCTGTGGTGTGGGCGGAGAAGGACGAGAAGGGATAAAAGGAGACTGCATCCATAGAGACCAGGATTACTATTAGCTTAAAGATGGGATTACTATTAGCACAGTTTTATAGACTATGTAGAGATTACTATTAGCACAGCTTTGTAGACTATGTAGGTGTAACACATAATAAAGTAAGATAAGCATATCCCCGTGTCCTGTGGTGAACTGTGAAGTTTCTCCCAGTGGAGGCTGGGAGCCGGAGACGTCCGAGGACCTATTAGAGGTAAAGTTTATCCTTCCCTTAAGCTTAATTGTAACGCTGGTCGTTACAAAGGACCAAGGCAGCCAGTTTTTAATAGCTCAATTTTTCAAGAAGTAGTAGGCACAAAATGCCATGTGAAGCTGTAAAAATGATAGATCATTAAGATATGGTGCTAGGAAGGGAGTGGGGAGGGACGTGAGGCTATTTGTTTTCCTGTCTCTCATTGTAAAACCAAGATTGGAGGTTACAAATTCCCTTAAGAAAAAGCAAATTTCAGCTCAAGTGAAGGAATAACTTCATAACAATTAGAGCTCTCCAAAACTAGTCTGAGCTACTTTATAATGTTGTGTTTCACAGGAGGGCTGCAGGAAATGGGGATTCATGATTTACATAGGTCATAAGCTTGATCCAAGAAGGGTCAAAAGGATAGGTTTTTTAAAAAATTATTAATAAAATTAACTCATATTTATATAATTATTTACAATTTATAAAGTAATTTCTCCACAAAAACCCATGAGACAGTAAATAGCTTTAATGTTTCCCCCATTTTGATTGTAGGGAAACTGAAACTCAGATTTAGAGCTTGTTTAAGGTCATAGAACTAGTGCCTTTTATGGCCCATCTTCTTAAATTATGTTTTATGATCCCATAGGGGATCTCATAACTGATTGCGGGGGTCGTGGAATTATGATTTATTATCAGCAAATGTTTGATTTGTATACCTATTTTATATACTTATATATCCAGGGTCACATAAAAATTTCTTGGGTGAAAAGAGGTTGCAATTGGAAAAAAGTTTAAGAAGCTCTGTATTATTGGACTTGAAGGTTGCCTGACTTATGCTCCTTACATTTTTAACCCAATTCTTAAGATCCCAGTCAAATCTATTTGTCTATGATAAATCTTGGCACTTCCAACAATATGATTATTAATAGATCCCCAGTGTCACTTATTCTGCCAATTCTAACTTCAAGACTAAAGCCTCTGGGAATAGAAACCAGTGGAAAATATTATAGGGGAGCCAGTCTTGAAACTAGACAAAGAAAAACATTCCTGGAAATGTTGAGGAAGGCTCCGTATTTAAAATGGCACCGCCATTCAGGTCACCTAGACCGATCCTAGGTTAAACTGACATGCTAGCTAGAAGAGAAGAAGCTAAGGTTCATATCTAAGGCTCTTCAGAGTGTGACCTCCAAGAAGTCAGCAACTGCTTTTTCTATCTTTGTATTCTCAGTAAGTATAGAAGTGTTTAAACACTTTTTAATCAAGTGCTTGCTGATTAATTGGTTGATTTTTAATATATTCCAGATTATAGACCCAATTATAGAAATAAATCATGGGCAAGAATAGCGTTTCCCAGACTTGGCACAGGCAAGACAAATAGAGTTGTTTATTAAAATTGTTAACAAATCAACAATATAGATTTTTGTTGCATTTTATAGATTATTGAGTAATTTCAGCACAACAAACTTGGGAAATAGTGAGTGACTATTCTCTCCATTTTGCTAAAGAAGAAATTGATGCTTAGAGAGATAAGGTGACTTGTTCGAGAAAATACAACCAGTATTGTATTTGTAACCAGTAAATTTGTAACTAGAATTTGAACTTTGTCATCTTGCCCCAAGTCCTGTGTTCTTTCTACTGTGCTGTGCTTTTATATACTTTATGGTATTGAAGTTGGTTTTCTTTTCTTTTTCTCCTTTTCAAAAGCAAATTAAAGGAAGGAGGTATTTTTACCACATCTGGGCTAGATATTTTCTGGGGCTACTAAAGGGTCACATAGGTCGGTTGAGGACTAGCAGCAGCAGCAAAGTGAAAATTAAACTAAATATCTGCCATGGGGGTAGGGAATATAATCATGGCAAGCTGTGTTGTTCATATATAACTTCTGTGAAAATTGAGGACAGATGGATCTAGTACAATCTGGGTAATTTATCAATAATAACATCATGCTTTATGGTTCATGCCTTCACCCAGAATTCCCCTAAGAACTCATGACTTTGCCTTATTTCTAGGTTATGTCTATGTATCTTCAGTTTCCTAGTCAGCACCAAAGTCATAAAGGCAGATCGAATAGCACAAGTATGCCATGAACAACAGAGAATACAAAAAAAGAACTAAAACTGAAGATAGTCAACAAAACTTTTGCCCTAGGTGACGCCTAACTTCCCCAAGAACCTGAAAAATTGTTCTAGGCATATAGTGCCACTCTGGAATAGAGAGACCTGTCTCCCAATTCCCTCTCTGATTTACAAATAAAGGAAGAACACAAGTTTAGTAGGGAGTCAAGCAATCAGTCCTTGTGTGGAGTTGCCCTTTTCCCAGGGGATGTTGTCCCAGACTTATAGTGTGATCAAGTGAAAGAGCAACTTCCTAACAATCAGAGCTCTCCAAAAATGATCTGGACTACTTCACATGAAAGCAATATTTTGTTTCACAGGAGGGCTGCAAGAGATGAGGATCAATTCCCATATATCCAGGATCACAGATTCTTCTGATTCTAGACAGTCCACATGATCCTAAGCCCAAGAGAAGGGCAAGGGCTTCTACATGGTGGCTTCTTCATACCTTGGTTCTGTGCCTTTCATTGATTTCACCTCAACAATACAACTCAACAACTTGACAAGATCTAGGAACTCCTTTTCTATTCCATTTTGTGTCTCTTTCCATTAGGGCTTGCAAATTTTGCTGTTCTGCTGCTACTGTGTCTGTTACTGTTTTTTGTCTTTGGAGTTGCAAGCTGATTTCTGTTGATACTTCCTCAGAAAATGTGTCATAACTTTCTTTTAGGAGACTATCTGGGCTAACAACCCTGAGATTTAGTCAGTCTATTTGTAGTTATTTTGTTAGCCAAATCTCTCCAACTGAAACTTAAAAGTATCCCTCTCATACCCACCCCTCAGGTAGCTAAAAAGATCTTTGACTTTCCCTTTTCAAAGGAAGGAATCTATAGCTTACTCTAAGTTTAATAAGGATGACCTGATTCAGGAGGCAGGAAGTTGCCCCATTCATACAGTCAGCATGGCCTGCTATCTCTCTCTCTCTCCATATTACATATATGTATATACATATACATAAGTATCATATATGTATAAATATATAATACACATATATTTTATTAAATATCCATTTTCTTAAGTATGAACTTGATAAACATCAACATATCAAACTTAACAAATATCAACATATGCAAAGACAAACAGAAATGAGGTTTGCATATGGAACTATGAACTTTTGTTATATGCATTTTTAGAAATTAATAATGATAACTATACATTAATCATACTTAATAATAATGATTTTTAAAATGTATTGATAATAGCTAACATTTATATAACACTTATCATATGCCAGATATTATGCTCAGTGCTTTACATTATTTTCTCATTTGATTCTCACATCCAACAAACCCCTGGGGAGGTAGACACTATTATTATCCCCATTTTACTATTGAGAAAACCAAGGCAAACAGAGGTTAAGTGACTTGCCCATAATTAGTAAGTGTTTGAGTCTAGATTTGAACTCAAGTTTTCCTGTCTTGAGACCTGGCAGCCATGTTTGCTGTTTCCTCTTCTGAATTTCTGTTTCTTCTGTATATTTTTAAATGTTACACTGATACTAGGTTCTTCCTTTTTCTTCTTTGCATCATGATCACTGCCCAAAACTCCCCATTCCCCAAATATAAGCCCTCCCTTGGCACAAACAAGTATAGCCAAAACCAATCAATGAGTTGAATTTGCAACTTCTCTTTAAGGCTGGAGATTGCTCTCCATGTGCCTTTCCCAACTCCCACTATTCCCCAGCAGCTAGGGTCAGGTCATGAAAACTGCCTCGAAGAAATTATCTTTAAACTTTAAGAAGCTGTTAGAAATACTAGAGGGAAAGAAGCAAAACAGATTCCTCGTTTGCTGGTATTCTTGCCCCCCCACAGCCCTAAGCTTACTTTCCCATTGTCCATCCATACTAACTGGTCATAAGAGATGGGAGCAAGACAGTAAAAGAATCAGCATAGAGCCACACTCACACCAAGAGAAACAACTCAAAAAAATCTGCCTTGTTGATTGTTAGCCAGTACCCTCATGGGTACATATATGATAACATGGCACAGATACCAATAGAAGGGAGAAAAGCATGACGTTGTAAAGCATATGCTAGTCTTAGAGTAAAAAAAAGCCTGCATCATAATATCATAAATTTCAAACTGAAAAGAATCTCAGAGTCTAGCTACTCTCAACCACTTAATATCCAGATGGGAAACTGAAAGCCAGATGGATAAAATTACTTGTCCAAGGTCATACAGGTTAAGATTCAGACACTAATCCAGTGATGCTGAGAATAGCCTTTCCAAGTTCAGTGCTCTTTCTTTAGTTCTATGATTCTGGTTCTGAAATGTATAATATATATTTATATTATATTATGTATGTTATATATTATATATCATTACTCATATTTAATTTTATTTAATAATTCAGCACATTAATAATAATTAATCTATTATATTTATGTTATATATGCGTATATATTATATAGTATACAGTATAACTTTGAACAAGTTATCTTTCCTCCCTTAACCTCAGTTTCTTGATCTGTAAAAAGGGAGCAGAAAAATGCTACTTATCTCACAGGGTTATTGTGAGTAAAGATGCAGTGCTCCAGAAAAAGTGAGTTGTGACACAGATTGCTTTTGCCATATGTTTGCCTCTGCTTTTTACTTAAAGGGATTCATTATTCATTGATGATATAGAATACTGTGCTCCCTTTGATGAAAGATGCTATGTAAATAAAGCTGGATTGGATTTCCATGAATCTCCCTACTTGCCAAGGACTTATTACTGTTTGATTTAAGCGACATAGCAACAGACTAGCAGCCAGGAGACAAGCATCAAGTTCTTTACAACTCTGGCTTTGTCCCTTCTTTCATTTCTGAGAAGGAATTTATGGCTTTGTATCTAGCATGCATTCTCTCCCCCCCCCTTTGGTAGGAAATTGGATCCACAAAGGGAAATCATATTAGCCTGAGAATTCCAAGAGAGAGCTCCACTATAGTCTTGAGTATATGGAGCTAGCATTTAGGGCTGCACTCTGGCTCACCTTGCTTGAGATAAATAATTGAAAGTATGCCATCAACAAGATTCTAGCTTTGCAGGCTTGTAAAGGAATCTGGCTTAAGTTTCTTTAATTGAAAGCAGGAGATGACCCACAAACATATCCTCCCCCCACCATTTTGTATTGAAAATAATAGGCTAATCTTGGTCCCAGAGAAGAGATAATAATACATAACTCCCTTTTCTCATCAGGGATGTGGGTGACTATGGGGGCAAAATGTCACATACGTTGTCAGAATTGGTTGCTGTATCTGTTATTTTTGCTTAACAGTTTTTTGGCTGTTCCAAAGAAAGCTCTGTTTTGAGTGGTGGTGTGATGGAATGGATAGAGTATTGGCTCTGGTATAAAAAGGACCTGACTTCTAATCCTGCCTCAAATACTTATGAGCTAGCTGTATGACTTGGGAATCTTTGGGAATCTTTGTTGCTCTGTTTCTTAATCTGTAAAATGAAGGGATTGAGCTAGATAACCTCAAATATAAATATTTTTTCTAGCTATATAGCTATGATCCCAGTCCTAATGTCAGGGAGGGGAAATTACTGTAATGTAAAATCAGAAAGTGTCAATAAAATTTAAAAAACTACCAAGTTAAACAACTTTTGGGAAAGTGAGAAATATGTGCTGAGTTGTAAAAGCAAAATGTAAGCTCATCTTCTACCAGTAAGAATTTAGACTAGGAGGAGACAGTTTGGGATTAAAAAATAATTAGAGCATATAACCTCAGTCAACTATCCATTCATAATTTTAGATAAGGAAAGGACACTAGAGATTTTGCTGATGGGGAAACAGAAAGATACCCAATTTTCTTGATTTCCATGTTATTCTTAAGTTCATTCTCAAGTAAATTATATATATATACATATATATATACATATATATATATATATATATATATATATATATGCACACTTGGTACTTGTAAAATTTGATGAGCTCTGAAAATGATGAGATACAGTGAAAAAAGCTCCCAATTTGGAATCAGGAAAGAATAGTTCAAATCCAGTGGCTGGTACCTACAGGTTGTGTTGTTATTTAGTTGTTTCAGTCATGTCCAGCATTTTGTGACCTTATTTGGGTCACACAATGTCATGTGTGAAGGAAAGAGACAAGGACAATTTGTCTGGATTTAAGAGTGGAGGAGTGGGGTGGGGAGGAGGCTGAAAAGATAGTTTGGGGCCAATGTGTTTAGAATTTTAAAATCTAAGCATATTTATATTTATATTTATCCTAAAGACAGTAGAAGGACATTGGAGTTCATTGAATATTGGAGTTCACATAGTCATATAAGAAAATGAAGAAAGATAGTTTGGTAGCAGTATTTAAGATTGACTAGAATAGAAAACATGAGGCAGGAAGACCAATTAGGAAACTGGTGAGAGTTATTTGTTATTAGGAGCTTAAATTGAAGAGGGTAGCTATATGAGTAGAAAAGAGACTAGAGATGAGTGATGTTATAAAGATAGAAATATCAGATTCTAGCAGCTAAAATAAATGATTAAGTATATAATTTCATGATATTGCATTCAATATTCATTATCTTATTATTCATTCAGTATTTATTATCCATTGATGAAATGCCCATGGAAAGCAGTAAAATGTTAGTCTATCCCTTCTATTACTTCAATCTTTTGGATATATAAGGATTATAGCATTTGAAATCTGTTGTGACAAGGAAGTCTATTAATAATACATGAAAGCAAAAAGTAGCCAAATGCATAAAACAAAAATTCTGTAATTGTGTATTTTAAGTACATCTGCACAGCCATCTTATCATTAACTTTTCCCAAACGGAAACCACCGAAGAATTCCTTTCCACTTAGACAAATACTACTAGTAAGAGCCAAGCAGAATAAAGAAAACCCCAAGGCACATGCAAATAAATTATGCACTGAAACTGCCAACAGAGAGCAGGGCCACAGTGTCACTGATGGCAAACTCACTTCCATGAATCAACTTGAGCCGTTATCCTCATGTGCTGCTTAGACTGTCTCCTGCAGCTGGTTTCTTGTTATCCTCACTTAGCCTCTCATGTTATTTTTCAGGGTTTCTGGGAAACTGTCCACCGATGTCAAAAATACCTAGTTATTCTGTTCATTTCTGATAGGATATATCTCCCTGGTCACTTTAAAGGCCATCTAATGGATGTGTTCTATTTTTTTATATCCAGTACCTGGGATGTAGGGGAGGAGGCAGAAAGTCATTGCCAAGAATCGAACCAATAGGGATATTTGATAAGCATTATAAACTTACACATATTGTTAAGTCCCTCTCTATAATTACATCAACATCAAAAGGCTCTTTGATTTTCCCTGAGTTTGCTTGTTGGTGTGGCATTAACATGGTATTAATAATGGACTTATCAAACATTTAAACTTCTGTTCTTCACTAAACTGAGGAAATATATTTTTGTTAACATTCACAAAGATTAGATACATTCTAGTTCATCATATACTTTGATTAATAGAGAATTGACACATCACCATATGTCTGAGTCAAAGAATTAGAAATATGTAAATATAAATAATAAAATTAATAGATTGAATTGCTCTCAATGTTCATTCACACCCTATCACACCTGAGATGATCTCCTTTTTACTCTCAGTCAAGTTCAATCTTACAAATTCTTCAAAATTCATCTTAAAGCCCTTCTCCTCCATGAAATTTCCCCCAACTACTCTAGTCTATTAAGACCTGTCTCCACCTCATATGTGCATGTGTAGGATTCTCCAAGTTTTAAGGAGGCAATCAGGGCAAATGCAGAGAATCCTACCACCAAGTTCGACTCTAATATAGAATAGTCTTCAAAATTTATACTACTCTTTCCTCATTTATAAATTGGCCCTTTTAACTGCTTGATAAACCACCTTGATTGCTGAAGAATTAACCTAGAAAACCAAAAATGTAAATTAAGAAGTCTTGGCAATCACTATTCTTTTTCTTTGTCATGGAAATACTTCCATCCAAAAAAACTAAATTGGGAAGGAAAAGATATCTAGTGGCATTTTTTTTAAAAACAAGAAACAGAAATGTTTTTATGAGCACATAGAATTACTGGGTTAAAGTATTTTCCAGGGACTCATTATTTTAGTGTTTCTTATTAGTTATTGATATATAATAACTTTGACTTCTCCTTTTAGTTCCATGGGAACTTCACAAGGGGAGAATTTTGACTTCATATAAGCTTTCATCTTCACTAGCAGTTTGTTGGCCATTCAGAGGCAAATAACAACTTACTCCCACTATCCAACAAAAAGAGAGGTTCCTCCCTTAGGCTTCCTTCTCAAAATCAGAAATGTTGTTCTGGAGCTTGCTCATCTTACTAATTAGAATGTTAAAAGTGCTTTATTTTATATAGTCTAGGTGATCACATTTGACTATGTTTTAAAGACTCAAAGCCTTATTTATTTTATGAATCCTTTTAATTTCTGCTTTTTAAAAGGTAAGAAAGGGTAGATTCCAAAAATTATCAACAATAATAACAATAACTTATAATAGTGCTTTAAGGTTTATGAAATGCTTTCCTCATAACAACTTTGTAAGGTGGGGCAATACAAGTATCATTCCCATTTTATAGATGAGGAAATTACAGCTAAGAAAGGAGCTTTGCCCAGGGTCACATTGATCATGATTTTGAGAACCAAGATTCAGGTTTTGTAGCTCTGAGACCAGCATTCTTTTTACTGTAGAGACCCAATGCCAATCTCCAGTGAGATTCTAGAATGCATCATGAAAGAGATGGTTTATAAGCACCTAAAAAAGAAAACATTGATTACTGGTACATAGGTAATCATTAAAATCCATATTATACTCATTTTTGATAAAGTTGCTAGATTAGAGGAATGCCGTGGATACTATCAGGTAAATCTTAGAGCCAACTCACAACCAGCCCATGAGGGCCAATTTTTAAATGTTCAATGTGAGCACTTATACCTTGGAAATCTATGAATGCTACAGATCAAAGCTTGATTTAGTGTTTTGTTGATTATCTAGATTTAAGAAAATAATTGAGAAAAATATAATCTAGAAGATTAAATGTAAAGGGTATTGTGCATTCATTCTCCCATTCTCTTCTCCTCCAAAGAGTAGGCTATTAAACATTTGCCACCACACCACTGAATATAATTATTATAAATTTGAGTAAGGCATTTGACAAAATTTCTTATGTATACTCATGGACAAGATAGAGCAAGGTAAGGTATATGATGAAACAATTACTCAAATATTTTAATTAATGAATTGATGACAGCTTAGAGGGAGTCTCTAGAAACTCCCCCTAAGCTGTCATCAATTCATTAGACACCAGACTTGTAGGCACTGTTCTGTTGAAACATTTAATCAGATCTTAAATGAAGGCATAAGAAGGCATCTTTATAAATTCTTCAAATAATGCAACTAAAAAGGACAGCTAATATTTTAGATTATTCCATCAGGCAAGATTTATAAATGGCTTCAATAATAGAAATGATCATTTAAAATCAATGACATGACACTTTAACAAAAAAAATTTGTCGACAGCTATTCCCACTCTACTTGTTCTCCCCTCCAGGTGGACTTGGTGGAACTCATTCTAGATATTGACCTAGATCTCATTATCTAGATTCCAGGATCTCATAACTGAATGTTGGTGTTGCAGAATTATGGTTTCCACTAAATATTTGCACAAAGAACTTCAATCCTTATAACAAAAATAAAGGGGGGAAAAGCAATTTAATAAAAGCAATTTGATGTGTAACACATCAAAAAATTTGACATCTGTAGTGTCCAACACACATTTTTAAAAATTTATTTAATAGTATTTATTTTCTCAATTACATAAAAGATAATTTTGAACATTCATTTTTGTTAGATTTTGAGTTATGAATTTTTTCTTCCTTCCTTCCTTTTTCCCTCCCCAAGGCAGCAATATGATGTAGATTATACATGTGCAATCATTTTAAATACATTTCCATATTAGTTACGATATGAAATAAAAATTAGAACAAAAGGGAAAAACCAAGAGAAAGAAAAAGCAAACAAAAAATGAAAATAATATGCTTTGGTTTGCATTCAGTCTCTATAGTTCTCTTTTTGGATGCAGATGGCATTTCACATCCCAAGTCTATTGGAATTGTCTTGGATCAATGTATTATTGAGAAGAGCTAAATCTGTCATAATTGATCATCACATAATCTTGCTATTACACTGTGCAATGTTTTCCTGGTTCTGCTCATTTCACTCAGCATCAGTTCATGTATATCTTTCCAGGCTTTTCTGAAAATAAGTTAGCTCATCATTTCTTATATAGTAATAATATTAAATTACTTTCATATATTATAACATTCAGCTATTCCTCAACTGATGGACATCAAATTTTTAATTCCTTGCAACCATAAAAAGAGCTGCTACATTATTTACTTTCAATTTATGTTTTTGTTGTTCTTTCCATTTACATTTTTGCAGAAATTGTATATATTGTTTTCCTCATTCTGCTTAACTTAGTTTGTATTAATTAATATAATTTTAGCCATTTTTCTATATTTATCATTTCTTAAAGCATAGTCATATGCCATGTGTGCCACATATATTTATGTGCCACAATTTGTTTAGCTATTCCTCCATTAGTAGAAATCAATTTTACTTCTAGTTCTTTATTGCTTTAAATAGTGCTGGTAAACATATTTGGGTTTATATGTTTTATTTTTTATCATTGACTTTCTGTTATTGACTAGCTTTGCAGTGGATGCTCTGGGTAGGAGGGAAGGGGCATTTCAGTCACTTTCTTTGCATAATTACCAATTGCTTCCAAGTCAATCAAACTGGTATTTATTAAACAGGTATTATGCACTAAGCACAGTGCTGAGTGATGATACAAAGAAAGGCAAAACACAATGTTTTTGATTCAAAAACAACAACAACAAAACAGAGATAACAAAATCTAGTCCTTGCTCTCAAGGATCTCTTAAGTTTGGAGAGGTCAGAAAAGGCTTCTTATAGAACAGGATATATTATTTGAAACTTTAAGGAAGTTCTAAGAGTCAGAGAATAGGGAGATGAAGATTTGTATGAAAAAAAATTTCAGGCATGGGGGTGGGGGAGTGGGAACAACTATTGAAAATGTATGGGTTTTAGAGATGGAGTGTTTTGTTCAAGGAGCAACAAAGAGGTCAGTGTCATTGGATCAATGTGCACAAAGGGAAGCAATTAAGAAGACTAAAAATGAAGGGAGGGACAAGATAGAAGAGTTTTTAAAATGCAGAGGATCCTATGTTTTATCCTGGAAGGTAATAAGAAGTCACTAAAATTTATTGAAAGGGGGAAGAGGTGTGTGGTCAGACCTGTGCTTTAAAAAGATTAATTTGACAGCAGAAGAGGATGGACTGAAGTGTGGAGAGGCATGAGTCAGGGAAACCAAACATAAGTCTATTGCTGTAATCCAAGCTTGCATTACAATGGTGGCAGTGTCCAAAGAGAGAAATAGATATATATGAGAGACGTTACCTATGTAAAATCAACAGGTCTTGGCAACTGATTGAATGTTGGAGTTTGGAGAGAGAATGAAGAGTCAAAAATGGCACCAAGGTTTGGATCATGAGTGATTTTCCGAAAGAATTGGACCATAGTTTCCCAGATAATGCAATAGTGAAAGTAAATAAGCATGCCATTTTACCACTGCCTTTCCAACACTGGCAATCCCTGTCTTTGCATCTTTGCAAATTTGTCCTTTTGATTTGTATATCCTCTATTACTGATTTGTAACATTTTAAATATAGTAGTTAGTAGTGTGAAAATTCTTCTTTTGAGAGCTACTTCCAAAGCCTTTAACTAATTATCATTAGGATATGTTAGTTGTTTAGATTTCTTGGATATCAGACCCTTACCAGATATTTGATACAATGATTTTCCCAAGCAGACCCTTTTCATCTAGCTGCATTAATTTTGTTTGTGAAAAAGCTTTTCAATTTCTTGAAAAATGCCCATATTCTCATAACCTAAACTACTGTTTTACTTTGTAAAAGGTTTTTTTTCCCTGGCTTTATTGATATAATCATATAGTTTTGGATAGTTTTATTTTTTTTATTTTATTTTATTTTTTTGCTTTTTGCTGAGGCAATTGGGGTTAAGTGACTTGCCCAGGGTCACACAGCTAGGAAGTGTCTGAGACCAGATTTGAACTCAGGTCCTCCTGACTTCAGGGCTGGTGCTCTAACCACTGCGCCACCTAGCTGCCCCTGGATAGTTTTATTTTTAAAGTGATTAATTATGTTAAGTATTTTCCTTTTCTTGGATCATCCTTGTGTTCTGATATGAATCCAATTTGATCATTTGGATAATATGCTAAAATGATCTTTTGGATAATATGCTGAAAATTACATTTTATACCTTATATGCTAGGAATTTATTTAAAATTTTAATTGAAATTCAATAATGATATTGATAAATAATTTTCTTTCTTTGGTTTATTTTTCTCTTAAGTATTAGGACTATATTTGTCTCAGAAAAAGAATTTGTAATGTTTTCTTTCTCAATTTTTTAGAAAATAATTTGAGTAGTAGAAGTTGTTGTTAAGTCCTTCCAGTTGTGTCCAATTATTTGTGACCCCCAGCTTGGGGCTTTCTTGTCAGGGATACTGGAGTGGTTTGTCATTCCCTTCACCAACTCATTTTATAGATGAAGAAACCAAGGCAAACAGGAGTAAGTGACTTGTCCATAGTCACATTAGTAAAAGGCCAGATTTGAACTCATGATGCCAGGCTCATAACTCTAGCCTCTCCATCTATCCACCCCCTAGTTCAAAGTACTAATTATTCTTTCAAAGTATGATAGAATTCTCCTATAAACAATGGGGGCAAAGTTTCCCTCATTCCCACTCCCTTTGGTAGTTCCTTTTTAGTTGCTTTCTTTTTGTGAAATTGAAATTATTTAGTATCTTTATTTGGTATTCTATTTATTTGAGTTTCTTATTTTTTTAGATAATTCTATATTTATTTTGAATTATGATTTTATGGCATATAATTATGTTCATTAAATTCTGGAAATTCTTTTATTTTTTTTTTACTTCTTTCTTTTGTAATTCTTCCTTAATTTTCATTAGTTTGACTTTTTAATTAGATTGGATAAATGATCATCAATTTTGTTCATCTTTTCAAAAAACTAGATTTTAGTTGTACTTATCATTTCTGTGATCTTATTATTTTCACAATTTGTCTATTTCTGATGTTCAGTATTTCTTTTTTTTGTTCTTATTTTAGGTTTGTTTTATTTATTGGTATTATAATTTTGAAAATTTTCTTAGTAAATTCAGTTATCCTTTTTACATTTTGGTAATGTGCATTTTTTAGAGAGTTACTTTAGTTCATTCCACAAATTTTAGCATATTATCTCTTTATTGTTATTGTATATCATTTAATTATTAATTATTTTTATAACTTTTTTTTTCAATTTGGAGTGGCACTTCTAATTGGAATGGCATTAAGATTGAGTCTTTTGCTGGAATTTCCTTTATTATTTGCTATTTTTGTTCTGTAATGATGTGCATGGATCTATTTTATAATTTTGCCTTTTCATATTTATTTACAAATTTGCTACTTCCTTGTGCATGATCTATTCTTGTCATGGCACTATAAAATATGTAGTGAATTTTTTTAATGTTCCAATTTAAGAGAATCCATAGTTTTTTTGCCCTAAATTTCAGTTTAGATATTCCTTTTTGTTTTTCTTTCAATCAGATTTGTTTATCTCTGAGAAAGGAACATTGGTCATCTGTAATTGTTTTGTTATTACCTCAGTGTTTTTAAAATTTTAATTAACTTTGTTTTTATGAATTTAGATACTATGCTATTTTCACATTTAATAAAATTATCATTTTATTGTCTATGATTCTTTTATATACAACTTTCTTATTTATCTCCACTGAGAAAATTCTATGGTTTTATTTTTATATTATCTCATTATATGATGGCAACTTTCACCTTTTATTCCTCTGATGCACAGTAAATTTTGTTCGTCTCTCATTTTTATTCTGCATATGGTTTTACTTTTTTAGAAATATTTCTTATAGTCAACAGATTGCATTATCGTGTTTTGTTTTCCATTATATAACTGTCTTTTGTGTTATTGGATTAATTATTCCATTTACATATAAATTTTGAGTTAGGCTTGCACTTTCTTCAATATGTTTTTTTTAATTTTTTAATCATCTCCTTTATACTTTATACTTGAAGTTAGTTTTGTTTAAACTACTTTGATATAACTTTATTCTCACAGATTCAATGAAATGAACAAGATACAAAGTTCTTTAATTAAATTAAAACAGTCAAATCCACAAGTACATGATGAGGAAATCTGGTTTTACAAAATTCTTTGTGGGAAAAAAAAACATACCCTAAACCAAAAAAAGTTTAATGTGAGGCCATGATACACTGTAGCTAAAACTAAAGGGAGTTAATGCCCATTTACTTTGAGCTGATCAGAACACATCTGCATTACTATTCAATTTTGGCAGTTCCATTTATAGAGTGACATAGACAAATGAGAGACTATCCCAAGATTGACCTATAGGATGATGCATTATCTGGAAACCACATTGCATAAAGAATTAGTGAAGGAGTCTACAGAAAGGGACATTGAAGGGGTACATGATCACTATATCTTTTTTGGAATTTAAATATTTTATTTCCCCTAATTAAATGTAAAAAACAATTGTAAACTTTTTTTAAAAATTAATTTTGAGTTCCATATTCTCTTTCATCTCCCTCTTCTATCATATCATTGAGAAGACATACAATCTGATAAAGGTTAAATATGTACAGTCATGTAAAATATATGTCCATATTAGTCATGTGAAAGAAAAAACATACACAAAACCCAAGAAAAATAAAGTTAAAAAATCCAACTACGCTTCAATTTGTATTCAGATGCCATCAGTTCTTTCTCTGGAAGTGGATAACATTTCATCATAAGTCTTTCAGAACTGACAAGGATCTTTGTATTTCTGGGAATAGCCAAATCATTCACAGTTGATTATCATAAAATATTGCTGTTATTGTGTACAATGTTCTCTTGGTTCTCCTCAATTTACTTTGCATCAGTTCATGTAAGTCTTTCCAGGTTTTTTTTTTTTTTTCTGAAACCATCTGGCTTGTCATTTCTTATAACACTCTAGCATTCTGTCATAACCACATACCATAACTTCTTCAGCCATTTCCCAGTTAGTAGATATTTCTTCAATTTCCAATTCTTTGACCCCACTAAAAGAGCTGCTATAAATATTTTTGTATGTATAGATCCTTTTCCTTTTTATTTTTTAATTTCTTTAAGATATAAATGTAGTAGTGATATTGCTTGGTTAAGGGATATGCAGTTTTATAGCCCAGTTCTAAACTGCTTGCCAGAATGGCTAGATCAGTTTGCAACTCTACCAACAATTCATGAGTGTTCTAATTTCCCCACATCCTCATCCAATATTTGTCATTTTCCTTTTCTGTCATATTAGTCAGTCTGTTAGGTATGAGATAGTACCTTAGAATTATTTTATTTCCATTTCTCTAATCAATAATAATTTAGAGCATTTTTTTCATATGACTATAGATTGCTTTGATTTCTTCATCTGAAAACTATTCATATCCTTTAATCATTTAGCTTGATTGCTCTCTTCAGCTTACTTTAAAAAAATCAGTAAAGTATGCATTGTTTCATGAAGCTCCAGATTAGTGAAAGTATTTAAGCTGAGGATGGGTATCTGTTTGAAACTGATGCTGTACACAGGATTCCTATATTGGAGGTAAAAGGTTTGAGAATGGAGGTTGAACTAAGTATCTTTAAAGACCAACTCCAATTCTCATGTTTTATAATATCTTCTGTAAAGCAAAGAATGATCTTTAGTTTATCATTTGTATAGATGCAAATTTTCATGTCAACTTTCTTTAAAATATACCATACTCTAAACAAACATAGAAGAGACCCCAAAGATGAAAAGAGCTATGAGGAAAAGAGATGGCTAGATGTGAAAGGCTAATTTTAAGTAATTGCTCCATTTTGCAAAGGGTTCACTCTGGTGATCAGCACCTGTTCTTAATTATCGACAGTTTAATTGGAAACTGTGCAACCTACATATAGACCAAACACATGTGAATTCTGACGTGCTTCTTCATCCCAGACACTCTAGCCTCAAAAGCCAGCATCACTGGTAAAGAATTGTGTTTATTAAGTTCCAGATGCTATTCTCCCTCATATAAGCTGAGGAGTTATGTTTAGTGTTTCTAAGAATTTCTTTTTATTCTTGAGAAGGAAAAACAAAATGATACAAAAGGTGAAATCCAGTGGGATTGTGTATTATCTAAACTCTGACCAAACTAGTATCAAGCTTCCTACTGTTTCCACCCTCTAACTTTTGGAAAAGTTTGTTTTTTTATTTTATTTTAGAGTAGGAGAGTGATTCAACTATAGCCTTGCAAATTCATGGATTGTACAAATTAACTGTTGGCAAGAATGACAAATGAGTCTCTTCTACCAGACTACTACTTATATTCAGATGACTCCTTGGGCTACCGATCAGTCTACCAGGTTTTATTCCCATTGGCATGCAATGATTGGTTCATGCAGTTGTTTAGACTGCTCATATTACTTGCCACAAGATCAAGTCAAGAGTCACAAGCCCTTGAGAAGAAAGATAGAAGAGCAGTGTTGAGTTTATTAAAGTAATTCAATAAATCGTCATTGGGTTTCATAAATTATTCCATACAGTCTGTCATTTCTTATGTACCCTTTAAACTCAGAAAGAGAAACAGAAAGGAAAGGGAGAAAGAACACAATGTCCACAGAAAGTACAAAGAGGTAAAATTTCAATCATCATTCCAACTACCCTCAGAAAATTTCTTTCTAGGGAAAGAATTACGACTACATCATGTGTACAATAGTACCTTCCCATAGCCTTAAAATATTTAATCTTGTAACATATTGCATTGTATTGTATTCTCTTGGTGTCTGAGCTTTATCCAAAAGACAATGGTAATGATATTGGCAATCAACAATAAAATACTATTATTATTAAAATTACTAAAGAGCATGAATGAAAGCTTGGCAGCTGTTCTTTGGAGTAAATAGTGTGTCAGACATCTAGAAGGTAAGAGTGTCAGTTACATAGTGGACTTGAAATTTCATTTTGGAGCCTTGAAAATTGTTTAACCCACTTGCATTTTTAATTATGGTAAGTATGGGAAAAGCCCTAGAAAATATATTGGTTCATGTTTCTCTAGATCACTGAAATAAATTGTACATTAGCATTTGTCAAAAAAAACAAAAAAACAAAAACAAAAAAACAAACAAAACCTTATACCATGATCAAAGAGTGTTAGATCAATCTAAGTTATTGGCAAGGAAAAAAGTAAGTCATTTCCAACTCATTTAGAAAAACATCACTGTATCAATGTTGTTTCCCATGTATGCATCTTTAGATTGTGGGAAAGAGCCAGGGATCCTATTGCCATATATTATATTTTGATAGTTAGCCAGTGAGCTAATTATTTCCACATGTGTGTTTGTTAAAGGTTTTCAAATTACACCTGCTCAAACATATAGATGTCTGGAGTGATAACAAATGTTTCTTAATGGATTTTCTTATAACTCATTTTCCTTTAAATTAAAAAAACCATACTTTGTATTTTCACATATATATTTGTATACATTTATGTTGCATATTATACAATGTTAGAGAAAACACTTTTAACAGAAATGCTTAACTCCATAATTATATAATTTTTAATATTTTAACTGTCCATTTGTTCATTTTCCATGTCAATAATGGTATTGTGATTCTGAGCTAATTAGAAATGTCACCCTAATTCATCATGTCAGAGAACTTATGGTTTAAATTAAAATACTTTAATTGATAAGTTGCCTATGGGTTTATAATTTTGAAAAATTGCTTTTAAGAACCTTGTTTATCTTAAAGATTACAAGAAGAACCTAAAAGAATCCCAAGATAAATTGCTTGCACTGACAAGAATAGTACAATGTTTGAGGCAGTAAATAGTAGGATTTTTAAAATCAATATTAAACTAGTTAAGTAAAATTTTTATCAAAACTATTTTGAAGACCAGTAGGACTATTTAAATTTATCTCTGGTCCTCTTTAAAGAGATTTCATTCATTCTCTGGTTAGCAGGCTAATTTGTGTGCACATGATTATCTACACACACATGTACACAATGTCTCCTGTAATTTCAAAAATTGACCCTTAAAAGACCACATGGCAGCAATAAAAATGGGATGTTTAAATTACTCATTTTGCTGTTGTGATGAGTTAACACCAGGAAATATTTTTTCTTGGCAATAAAATAAACTTGAAACACCTAGGCTAATAGCTTGAAGAAAAACATGGTTGCTATTATTTTATGGATATATCTTACTTTTTTGTTTTTTTTGATTGAGTTCACAGTTTTGCTATAACACAAATTCTCTCTTTTTATCTCTCCTCCTATCATTTCATTTGTACTATATTTGCCTCCTACAGTAGCTTTTATTCTTCATACAAAGCAATTTGTTTATAGCATTTGTTGCCCCATTAATCTTGATTAATTTATCATATAAAGTTGGCTGAGCAGGTATTGTCTCATTGGTTTATAAGCATCTCTTATCAAGTAATAACATTTTCTCAGATGTCCTTCTGGTGTTCATTTACACAAAACTGACAAAAGCTCATTGAAATTTTGGGTTATAACGAAGTAGGTGGCACAGTGGACAGAGTGCTGGGTCTGGAGGCAGGAAGACTCATTTTCATGAGTTCAAATCTGGCCTTGGGTACTTAATAGCTCTGTGATCCTGAGGAAGTCACACAATTGTTTGCCTCAGTTTCTTTATCTGTAAAATTTGTTCTCATGGATCCTACCTAAACTCTAGTTTGTGATGTTGATATTTCAAAGTTCATGATGAGAAAGTTGATTTCTGGGTATATGAGGGGTGGTATCATGTTTAATTATGACTAATTGGCACAAGGGAATAGAAAATTCATTTGAAAAGTTTTTCAAATATTCAGTAGAAAATGATCTATCAACTTGCACTATCCTCCTGATTTGTACATAATATTGAGATCCTCAAAGGATCTCAAATTGAGATCCACCAAGAAAGAAAAATCTCAGGCTCACACAGAAACCCCATAATAGAACTATGATCTGAACTCAGGCCCTTGGCCCCAAAGTCAGTTCTCTTCCTAGTAAACTATACTGTTGTCTTTGATTTGAATGCAATTTGGGAACCACTCAAAACTTTGTGGGTTCCTGTATTGTTGAATAATGCTTTAAAATTTTCCATGCACTGTGCTAAGTATGGGGGCTACAAGTAGCTCTATTGTTAGTTCTATTATCATGGGCAAATCAATTAAATTTTTGGATTTTCAGTTTCCTTATCTGTAAGATAGGACTAATAATGTTTGTACTTTATAGACACTATAGGGTTTTTATGAGAAAAGTCCTTTATAAACTTTAGTTACTATGTAAACAAGGATGACTAGATAGTGTATCTGTATGTATTATATATACACATGTATTATGTACAAATATACACATGTATATAACTATTATGCATATACACACATATATGTATATATATATATATATATATATGCAGCATATCCCCAAAGTCTTAGTGCAGTTTAAATGTCAATAGTTTTAAGCTGTTATATATATATATATATATATTATATATGTATATGTACATATATATGTATGTACATTATATATATATATATATATATATGTTTGTATATATATACATATTATGTAGCATGGCATTTTAAAAGGTTAAAGAGACAATTTCTGGGTAACTGTGATTTTATTAATAATGCCAGCACATTAATAAAAGGTTGCTTATTTGGCCCTTTCTCTCTTAGACCAAAGACTCCTCATGGAGGTGGACACACAATTTATATGCTCTTCAATGAGTAGATATTCTGGAGGGTAAATATTAACTTTGGTTAATGATTAATGAGATGATTAATATTGAAATAAGAGGGTAGGCTATATTTCAATGAGGTTCTTAAGGTACATGACTTGGGTCACCCAAATCTTGGTTATTGAGACTTATTGAGATTTATCAATTTCCATATTACCTGTCTGACAACAGGGAAAATCAACACTTCCCAGACTTGTCTGGGCAAACACAGTGAGCAGAAATACACTCATTAGCCCAAACTTAGAATGTTTTTACTGTTTTTGATTAGATCCTAGTTAGTCCTGACTGGGTAAATCTTTCTTTTTTTTCCTGAGGCAATTGGGATTAATTGATATGCCCAGAGTCACACAGCTAGGAAGTATTAAGTATCTGAAGTCACATTTGAACTCGGGTTCTCCTGATTTCAGGGTTGGTACCCTATCCACTGCACCATCTAGCTGCCCCCTGCCCCCTGATTGGGTAAATCTTTTAGAAATTTTTTACACTGGATGAGAAAGTAGAAAACAAGAAAAACTTTGGCCTAATATAATAATTAGTTATTAATGCCAGAGAGAAACATTCACTTCTTATAACAGTATACATATAGTATGGATATAATTAACATGAAAAATTATGTGTAATTCTATATATAAAAATATAATTACATTTTACACATAATTATGTATATATACACATATGCATATATTTATAATTTTGTATATAAAATATAATTCCATGTTGCCTATAATTATATACACATTTATATACATATTCATAGAAATGTATATATTTCTGCATCTAACAGTCCTGTGATTCTAAGGGTAGAAGTAGCTCCTTTGCCAAAGTA
Organism: Myrmecobius fasciatus; assembly: GCA_023553655.1. Lineage (NCBI taxonomy): Eukaryota > Metazoa > Chordata > Mammalia > Dasyuromorphia > Myrmecobiidae > Myrmecobius > Myrmecobius fasciatus. Next base: position 268,055 of record JAJPUD010002799.1, read on the forward strand.
GATCAAGGTCTGCTCTGTAACTGACCATCTTAGACAGTACTTTGGGGTATTAAGAGATGAAGTGATTTGCCCAGCATCAGACAACCAGCAAAACTTACATCTGATGGTGTTGACATCATCATAATAGAGAAAAGAAGTTTTAGCTCCTGTTTCCCAAACCTCCTCAGGCACTTATGTCTCTGCTGTATTGGTGAAGAAGGCCAAGTTTGTGAAATGCTGATATTGTTTGATACCTACTGGGAAGAAAAAGAGACTCTGGGAAACACTATTGCAAAAATGGCAACATTTGCTTGAAAAACTAAAGCATAAGACAAGACTGTATGTTGTTATTGGCTATTACACTTTGCTGAACCAGCCTTGTGTAAACAATCCAGAAGGCCAGTAATATCTGTTTAATGTTCAGGAAAAGACATTGCATTGGTCATAGTGGGAGTTGTACTGTTTCAGTAGCAAAAGATCATTTTTCTTTTTTCATTTCATGATGTGAAACCTTGTGCCAAAGTTACTAATGGCACCAAGGACCTGGACATAGTTGCATATTATGGAGGAGGTAACATTTCACTTGGCTCAAGCTCCCATCTTGAAATCTGAGGAAATCTTTCCCCTGATCATCACAGGAGGCATTGACTCTTATTTGCAAGCATATTGACTTCAATATATCAAAAACGTTTGACAAAAGTTAAAAATTATTTAAGAGCATTCTGCTCTCTCTGAAAGAATGATGCTATCTTCAAATCCCATGAGATTTTGCACTGAGTACTCATTAGTTTCACTAATAGTTCCAGCAAGAGTTATCCTCCATAAATTGTCCCCAAGAAGTCAGATGCAATACACCTGTGGAGTCCGTTTTGTGGTGTTTGTGTTATCCTCAATCCTCCCTCTCCTATGGGAATTACTCTGTGGTTTCCTTCAGAGAACTCCATTTCTGTCTCAGAATCAGACTCTGCTCTTTCTAGGTGCAGTTTGTAAAAACTGGTGAACCCAAGCATCCTTGTCTTATCCTAAGAGCAATTATGTTTCTCCATATTATAACTCTTTTCTTTTATAATTTTACAATTCAGAACTGTGGCAATGGGGTGACAGACCAAAGGTTTCCCTTCCTTGAGACTATTTATTAACTCTTAGGTGTACAAAGATTCACCAGTTGGATTTTTCCCTTACCTCTGTGTGTGAGTATCCTCTCTCTCTCTTCTTCTGTCTCTGTCTCTCTCTTTCTCTCCATTTCGCCTTCTCCTTTTTTGTCTCTGTCTCTATCTCTCTTTCTTTATGTGTGTCTCTCTCTGTTTCCATTTCTCCCTCTCCTCTGTCTCTCTGTCTCTGTCTCTCTCTCAATTTCTCCCTCTCCTTCTCTGTCTCTCTGTCTTTCTGTCTCTGTCTCTCTCTTTTCTCTATGTGTGTCTCTTTCTGTTTCCATTTCTCCCTCTCCTCTGTCTCTCTGTCTCTGTCTCTGTCTCTCTCTTTGTGTGTGTGTGTGTGTCTGTTTCCATTTCTCCCTCTCCTTCTCTGTCTCTCTCTCTGTCTTTCTGTTTCTGTCTCTGTCTCTGTGTATGTGTGTGTGTGTGTCCATCTCTATCTCTCTGTGTGTCTCTGTTTCTTTACCATTCTATTCTCTCTCTCTCTCCACAGAACTCTTTGATTCCTTCCATTAGCCATATGGAAGTCCTAATACAAACTTCTCCAAAGAGGGAATGGCTGAACTCTCACCTCATTCCAACCCTGATAGCCCTTTTTTTTCTTAGTATCTGAATGTCTATCCATACCCAAAAGGAAGTACTCTATGTCTGTCTTCCTACTTAACTCAGCTTATTTAACCTCCCTTTTTCATCAGTTTCCTCATTTGTAAATAACAGATTTGGTCCAGATCACCTCTGAGCTGCCTTCCTGCCCCATCTTTATGATTCTATTATGTTATTCCCTTCTGGACTAGAAACTAACAAGACATTCCCATTGTTCCCTAGTTTTCTTTCACCCCGTTCTGGAGATTATTCAAACCACAGCATGTGAGTATGCCTTTACCATAGCTCCCAAAACAAACTGTACTTTTCCCAAGCTAATAGGTAAGGAGGAGAAGATCAAAGTATAGAATCCTATCCCAGAGCAAACAGGACTACACTTATAATTGTGCTATAGCTATGGTGCTCTATCTACTGCACCACCAAGCTGCCCCTACATTTACATCATTGAAGGCATTGTGTATGTTGTTTTTCTGGATCTATTTACTGCACATTATATTAGTTTATCTGAATGTTCCTATACTTCTTTATATTTCTCATCTTTAAAATGTCACAATGAATTCATGGACCACAATTTTTTTAGCTATTCCCTAATTCTTTCTCATTACCTTCACTCAATCCTTAAACCTAATCTTCCTATCTCTTGATGAATTATAAGATCATTTTATCAATCTTTCTTTGGATTAAATCGATCACTTATTTCAATCATCCATGGATACTTTCTAGTGTCTCCACAAGTCAATATCAAGATTTAAATTGTGTGCTTACCTACAAAAGCAAGTAGACAAGTCATCACTCAATTCTTGAATGTCACAGGAGTTTTTAATATTTCATGGCTTAAGGTCATGTTAGCCTCTTATATCAGTCAATAATTCTTTTCTTTCTCTTATGTTCACTGTAATTATCAGATTATTTTCTGATGTATTCATTGTCTCAAGTTCCCACCTGAGTCAGTCAGTAGAAGATGCCAATGATGCTGCAATATTCTATAGAAAGAACACTAGATTTAAAATCAGAAATCTTCCAAATGAGCCCTGCCTCTGCTCCCTATATGTATCATTTGGGATAAGGCACTTAACTTTTTGGTGCTTCAGTTTTCTCATCTATAAAATGAAAATTTGTATCAGAAACTATATAAAATCCATTCCAACTCTAAACTCCTGTGAGCTTATAATCACATCATCATTTTACAGCTGTATATTTTTTCCCTTTCAAAATGAAATGAATCTACTAAAAATTGTCCCATTTGTCCTTATGATGCAATGCATTTTTCTAAGAGCAAGACAATTAAAATTGCTTTCCAAAATAAAGTTTGGAGAAATACCACATTAAATATTTTCATAGCATCAACAAGCCAGATTTCCACTGTAGCTTCTACCCAAGGGATCTGTCCTGTGTATGGAGCTCCTGGTGAATTTGAGAAAGCTCTGTAGGGAAGAGTGAGACCTTCAGTGGGAACCTCGTCTCAAGCACAGAACATCTTTTCAGGTCCCATTAGTAGCCAAAAGTCAAGACCATGAGATTTGTCTCATGTTGTTTTTTCTTTAGAAATTCACATTAAATTTAGAAGTAAGGGATAAGCAATGGAAAATACATTGAAAGAATGATAGGGAGGCCAGAGAAAAGTATAGATAGGAAATAAAGAAAAAATTAGGGGAAACTGTCTTGTATTAAATGGTTTTTGAATGCTTACATGTGTAAAAAAGCACAGAGTATTGGTTTCAAATATTTTCTTCCTTTGAGTTTTAGCATGTACTCAGGGGTTATATCTCAGCAATTTCTAAGAAGAATCTGAAGCAGCTTAATGCATTACAAAATAGAACAAATTAGGAATAATAGAAAATACTGGGGAGGAAGAAGAGATGGATGTTACCAGGTGACTAAAATTAGCTAATTACTATAGTTAATGCTCTCTCTAAGGCCTCAATACCCTTCTTCTCACCAATTCCAGCAACTCTTTCTGCTCCTATCTTCTTTCATCTTTCTGTAACATTTGATGTTATATGCCACTCTTATTTTTGTTGTCTGTTTCTCTCTTGATTCTGTACTTCAGATCATTCATTTAATAAGTATTTATTAAGCATTTGATATGTGCCATGTACTGATTAAGGATCTGCTGATAGAGAAACAAAAATTAAACAGTCCCTGTCCTCAAAAAGTTTAATTCTATGTGGAAGAAAACACGCAAATACAAAATAGATTCAAAAAAACAATACAAGATAATGTCCATGGGAGTTATAGCAAAAAAAGGGGATCATAATAGTCTTTCATTAGGAGATAATACTTAAACTAAGTCTTAAAGAAAGCTAAAGATTGTAAGAGGAGGTGTAAGGAAAGAATCCTCATGCACTTCAGGTCATGTGGGGCATTCTATGCAAAGATCTGAAGGCAGAATATGAATAGTAATGGTTATTCTTCCTCTTTTCTGACTGCTTCTTCTCTTTTTTTATTGGCTCCTTATCTTCTCACTCTTAAATGGAGTTATATTCCAGAGTTCTCCCTTGGTATCTCTTCTCATCTCTCTCTAACCTTTCTTTGTTATCTCATCCACTCGTGTGACTTCAATGAATATCTCTATACATATATCTCCTAAATTTATATTATTTATATATATCCAACCTCCCTCCAACCTGTGCCCAGGGCATCTATCCCATAGTTTCAACTACTCTGTTGAGTATTTCCATCTCTATGTACCTCTAGTCTCTCAAACTCAAATTATCTAAAACTGCACATATCATTAAACTTTTCCCCATAAAATTCCCTCCTTACTTCTTTATTTCCATTAATTGTATCATGACAGTCCAATTCTTAAAAGCTCATAAAAGTTATCTTTACCTTTTGCCCCTCCCTCAATTTATAATCCAATCAGTTGCCAACTCCTTTCATTTCTACCTCCATAATATCTAGGTGACCACTTCTCAGGCACATTATAAGAAGATACTTATACAGGTATTGGTAGGATTTAATGGTATTTAAAGAGAGTTCCAGCTCCAAGATCCTATGTGTTTCTTTGGGAGAACTCTCTCATATCTTATCTTATCTCCAGTTCTATTGCAATCACCTTAGTTCAGATCCTCATTTCTTCCCACCTAAACTATAAGAATAATCTCCTAATTGGTCTTCTTGTTATATTTTATTCCTTCTCTAATTTGTCATTCACGTAATTGCCCAAATTATCTTGCTAAACTACCACCATAATTTCACTCTTCTATTCAAAAACTTTCGTTTGTTCCAAGAAGCTGTAGCATATGCAGTGGCCACACCATGATTAAACCATCTCGGCAGATGGACTAATCCAGATTGAGGGTGGCCAACAGGCCTCAAATCTGTCAAAATGTTAGAGGGATATCTATGCCAAGCAACTGAAGATTTTCTCCAGTGGAATAGGCAGTTAAGAACAATTTGTTCCCAGCAAGAGATACAAAAAGAAATTCCATTCAAAATAACGGATGATAGTATAAAATATTTGGGAATCTATCTACCAAGGAAAAGTCAGAAACTATACGAACTAAACTACAAAATACTTTCCACACAAATAAAATCAGACCTAGTCAATTGGAAAAACATTAAGTGCTCATGGGTAGGCCGAGCGAATATAATAAAAATGACAATGCTACCCAAACTAATCTACTTATTTAGTGCCATACCAATCAAACTCCCAAGAAATTATTTTACAGATCTAGAAAAAATAGTAGCAAAGTTCATTTGGAAGAAGGTCAAGAATTTCAAGGGAATTAATGGAAAAAAAGGCAGATGAAGGTGGCCTTGCTGTACCAGATCTAAAACTATATTATAAAGCAACGGTCATCAAAACCATTTGGTACTGGCTGAGAAATAGAGCAGTCGATCAATGGCATAGGATAGGATATCAGGACAATCTAGGCAATTTAGTGTTTGATAAACCCAAAGACCCCAGCTTTTGGGATAAGTACTCACTGTTCAGCAAAAACTGCTGGGAAAATTAGAAACTAGTGTGGAAAAAATTAGAACTTGACCCACACCTAACACCAAGATACCAAAATAAGATCTAAATGGTTTCATGATTTAGACATAAAGAGTGATATTATAAGCAAATTAGAAGAACATAGGATAGTTTACCTCTCAGACCTGTGGAGATGGAATGAATTTATGTCCAAAGAAGATCTGAACCCTTAACTGAACACCAGATAGATAATTTTGATTATATTAAGTTAAAAAGTTTCTGTACAAACAAAACTAATGCAGACAAGATTAGGAGGGAAGCATCAAAATGGGAAATCATCTTTACATTTAATGGTTCTGATAAAGGCCTCATTTCTAAAATATATAGAGAATTGTCTCATATTTATAAGAATTCAAGCCACTCTTCAATAGATAAATGGTCAAGGGATATGAACAGACAATTTTCAGATGATGAAATTAAAACTATTTATAATCATATGAAAAGGTGCTCCAAATCACTATTGATCAGAGAAATGCAAATTAAGACAACTCTGAGGTACCATTACACACCTGTCAGATTGGCTAAAATGACAGGAAAAGATAACGATGAATGTTGGAGGGGACGTGGGAAAACTGGGACACTAATACATTGTTGGTGGAACTGTGAACAGATCCAACCATTCTGGAGAGCAATTTGGAGCTATGCTCAAAAAGCTATCAAACTGTGCATACCCTTTGACCCAGCAGTGTTTCTACTGGGCCTATATCCCAAAGAGATCTTAGAGGAGGGAAAGGGACCCACATGTGCAAGAATGTTTGTGGCAGCCCTTTTTGTAGTGGCTAGAAACTGGAAACTGAATGGATGCCCATCAATTGGAGAGTGGCTGAATAAATTATGGTATATGAATGTTATGGAATATTATTGTTCTGTAAGAAATGATCACCAGGAAGATTTCAGAGAGGCCTGGAGAGACTTTCATGAACTGATGCTGAGTGAAACGAGCAGAACCAGGAGATCATTATACATGGCAACAACAAGACTATACGATGATCAATTCTGATGGACATGGCTCTCTGAAACAATGAAATGTCTCAAACCAATTCCAATTGTTCAGTGAAGAAAGCCATATACATCCAGAGAGAGGGATATGAAATGTGGACCACAACATATCATTTCCATGATGTTTGCTTGCATTGGGTTTCCTTTCTCAGATATTTTTTGTTCATGTAGCTACGATTGTTCTTGCACAGCAAGATAAGTATGGAAATATGTATACATATATTCGACTTGTCAAGTATTTTAATATAATTAATAAGAAATGAACTTCCTGCCATCTAGGGGAGTTGAGGGGACTGGGGGGGGGAAATTGTAAGGAAAGCTTTGTAAAGATCAATGTTGAGGAACTACCCATACATATGTTATGCAAATAAAAAGCTTTAATAAAAAAAAACAAATACAAAAACAAAATAAAGAACAATTTGTTCCAAGAGCCATGAAGGCAAGAAACAATCATTTTCAGTTATGTCTGACTCTTTGTGGCCCCATTTTTTGGACAAAAATACTAGAGTGGTTTGTCATTTTCCTTTTCAGTTCATTTTAAAAATGGGGATACAGAATCAAAAGAGTTAAGCGATTTGCCTGTGATCACACAGGTAGTAACTATCCGAGGCTAAATTTGAACTTAGGAAGATAAGTCTTCCTGATTCCAGGCCCAGCAATCTATCTACTGCACCACCTAGTTGCCCTTTGGAAACTAAAAACACCAAAATAATAAGCACTTTCATATGCAAAATGTAACATAAGAAGATTGTATATGAAAATATGAATCTCTGTGCCACTTACATATACTTTAAGTATATGTTCATGTATATATACATGTGTGGGTATGTATGCCCACACATGTACATAATAAATTCAACATGTTACTTTCAAAATTGTTTTACTTGTCCAGTGCTTCTTACAGAACTTTTTATTCTCTTCTGTACATTTTAAAAATATTTCAGTGAATTTCTTTTCTTTCTTTTTTTGGAAGGAGGGGAATTTCTATGCCAACCCCACCAACCATACAAATTCTCCTTAAATTACAAAAAAATCCATGACAAATAAGAAGAACAACTAAAACAAATCCACAACTAGCCATGTTCAAAAATACTTTTCTTTTCTATACTTTGAATTCATCACCCATCTCTCAGAGATGAATAGCTTTCTTCCTCAGTGTCCTTTGAAGTCATGGTCATTGCAATGATCAAAATTCTTAAGTCTTTCCAATTTTTCTTTCACTACCATGCCATTGTTGTTTTATAAATCATTATTCTGGTTCTGTTCAATTCATTCTGCATCATTTTATACAAGTTCCCAGAATTATCTAAAAATATCTTTTTCTTTATTTCTTATTGTACACAATTTGTTCAGAAATTCCTAAGTTGATAGACACACCCTTGGTTTCTAGTTCTTTGCTTATACCACAGTCTGGCTATTTTAGACTACTTATTTTTCTTCCAATTCTTTCCTTCAAAAATTTTTTTCTTATCTCTTACTTTATTTATTCCAGGCATTCATGTACTCTTTATGAAAAACTAATTTATTTGCAGTTGTTATTCAACTGCAATTTTTTTCTCTCTCCTTCCCTTATCCCTTCTTTCCCTAAGACAGTAAGCAATCTGATATAGGTTATATAGATACAATTATTTTAAACACATTTCCATATTTGTCTTATTGTAAAAGAGAAATCAGAATAAAAGGGCAAAATAAGAAAGAAAAAACAAACAAACAAAAAAAGATGAAAATAATATGCTTCAATCCTCATTCAGTCTCTATACTTTTCTCTGTGGATGGCATTTTCCATTTCAAGTCTATTGGAATTTTCTTGGATCACTGCATTTGTAAGAAGAGTTAAGTTTTTCATAATTGATCATCCCATAATCCTCTTGTCATTGTATACAATGTTCTCCTGGTTCTTCTCATTTTACTTAGCATCAGTTCATGTCTTTCCAGGCTTTTCTGAAATCAACCTGTTCATCAATGGAATCATCTCTTTGTGTCAACCAAGGCACAAAGGGTAACATATTAAACCATATTAATTTTGTCACCTGACAAATTTATCTTTGGTAAGAAACTTTTTCCTGGAACTTAACATGAGCAATCCTTTGAAGGGCAAAGAAATAGAGTAAATTATATCTTGAAATGTGGTTTTGCAAAATGCATGAGAATTGTTCACATGGCCATCTCTTGTATTAGCATTAGGACATAAAGTAAAATTGTCAACCATGACAGCATTTCTACAGAAGGGAGATAATATAATCCAAGAACCTTGATTTCTGAAAATAATGTTAGGAAATGCATTAAAAATCTAACAAGCATCTATTAAGAACCTACTATGTATGGGGAGCTCTTTAATACAAAGACAATGAAAACAGTTTATGCTCTTAAGAATATTTGAATAAATAAGGGTTCATAAGATATTTTGGGGATGAGTGAGCACTGACTAGGAAGAACAAAGAAGTCTTCCTGTAAAAGATGGCACATGGGATGATTCTTGAAAGAAATCAGAGATTTGAAGAAGTGGAAGAATTGAGGATGAGCACATTGTAAAAATGTTGTCTAGCCTGTGCAATGGCATATTGATGGGAGATGGAATGTAAAGGAGAGCAATCATTGCAGGAATGTGATCTATACTGTGCAATGGGGTGCTGATGGGAGAAAGAATGCTGTGTATAATGAACATGAAATAATTTGAAATCAGACTTAGAAAGTAGAATGAAGCCAATGGATAATAGGCTTTCATGCCAAGCTGAGAAGTTTGTATTTTAAGTAGAAATAAGGAGCAGGGAAATAAAATGGTTAGATTTATGCTTTAAGAATATTATTCTGACCTTTCTCTCTTTTGCTCTTGGCCTCTTGTGGTCCATGGAGTACCTGTGGGCTCAGGTGAAAGTGTAAAAATGGCTAAGTCTAAAAACCTCACCACCCAACCAATGATAAAAATGGCACACTTCAGGTGTCAAGAAACTTGTCAGAGATTCATGTCTCTGAAGGGGGCTGACACCAAGTTTCTGAGAAATGTGCTGCTTTTCCAAAAGGCAAGACAAGAAGGGACTGAAGAAAATTCAGACCAACAATGCCAAAGCTTATCAAGGCCCAGGCAGAAGCCATTCAGGTGCTAAGCACCAAGGCCACATTTCTCAGGCCCACGATCCTCCAAGTCAATGCTGGAGTGCCAGCTCCAAAATGGTCATCAAGTATCCAGGCCCTAGGGTCAGCACCAAACTCCCAGGCCCCAGAATCATAAAGCTTGACTTTAAGGTTGCTAGAATCACTGATCTCAAAGCAGCCAAACTCATTGATCTCAAAGCTTCCAAGCCCAATGTGCTTAAGGTCACCAAGTCTGACACCAAAATCACCAAATCTAAATCTGACACCAAGGTCTTCAAGGCCACCAAAATCAGTAAGTGTGACCCAAGCCTAAAGACAAGGTTACCAAGTCTCATCCCAAGACATTTAAGTCTGAGTCTAAGATCAAGAAGGCTAGTAATTCCAAGGCTTCTAAGCCTACTGACCTCAAGTTTGTTGAGTCTACTAACCCAGAAGGGCACCAAAACTAAAGATACTAAGGCTAAATCTATTAGTCCCAAGCTTTCAAAATAGATATTTCAGTTTAGAATAACTTGATTAAATCCTAAAACATTGGAGTTTTTTTCTCAGCCAGAAAGTGATTATTCACTATTTTGTACAAATAAAGGAAATAGTGAGTCATAAGGAAAAAAAAAAGAATAATGTTTGGCACTTCTATAGCATTTGAATTGGAGAGAAGAGAGTTAGAAACTGGAAGTTGAATTTAGGAGGCTGTTGCAATAGTCCACGTGAAAGGCTAGGCAATGTCAGCATGCATGGGAAGATGAGGATGGATGCAGAAGACTTTGGGAAGCAGTTTTACTAACATGGAAGGAATACTTTCACTTATAATTTCCTGAAATAGTATCCAGGAATTTTTTAATTGTGATTGTAAAAAAAGACCAATGATTCTTATAATATCTATTCTTGACCTATTTTCTAGGTAATTCCTTTTCTGTATGATTCTATTGAAGTCAGATTTGAATTCAAGATTTGCCTCTTCCACTTGCAACTTGTATGACACTGAGCAAATAATTTAACTTTCTTGAGCTTCAGTTTTCTTATAAGTCAAATAAAGGGTTGGACTTAGTAGTCTTTGAAGTGTCTTCCAGCCTAAATCTACAATCCTATACAACTGATTAAATATTGAATAGACCAGATAGTTACTATGCCCTTTAGATACATTCTTTCATATATTAGACATTTTAAACAGGGAGACTTACAGGATTGTAGGTGACTTGTAACTGTTTCTCTCTGAGGGGCATTGCTAGTGAAAGTAAGAGCTGATTTCTTTAGAGAACAGATATAAGGGAAAAGTTACTGTTCTATTGTGAGAAGTTGGCCTTGTTAGTTTAAAAACACAGAAGAATACTTCAGCTTATAGGTAGGATCCTGGCATATCTGTAGGTAGAACTACTTTTTTTTTCCCAAAAAGAACTCTGACTCTTTTTAAACATTTGCCCAATTTTTTATTGAAGCCTTACAGATGTTCTTAACCTTTTTTGTGTCAAGGATATCTAGGGAACCCTTCTCAAAATAATGTTTTTAAATGCATAAAGCAAAATACATTGGATTGCAAAGGAAACTGATTATATTGAAATACAGTTATCAAAATCACTGTATTTGTTATTGTATGTGTGATGATCAACTATGATAGACTTAGCTCTTGTCAGCAATACAGTGATCCAAGACAATTCCAATAGACTTATGATGGAAAATGCCATCTGCATTCAGAGAAAGAAATATGGAAATTGAATGTATACCTTTCACTTTTTTTTCTTTCTCATAGTTTTTTTTTCTTTTGGTTCTGATTTTTCCTTCACAACTTGATTAACATGGAAATGTGTTTAAAATGATTGTATGCATATAACCTATATAAGATTGCTTCCTGTCTTGGGGAGGGGAGAGGAAAGGGAAAAAGAGAGAAAAATGGGAACTCAAAATCTTATAAAAATGAATGTTCAAAACTATCTTTACATGTAAATGGAAAAATAAAAATAAACAAGGAAACAGATAAAATAAATAAATAAATCTATGTAAAAAAGTACTATTAAGTACCAAAATAAAATACCATTAAGTCAAAAGAAAAGAAAAGAAAAGAAAAAGAATCCCTATACTAGAGTTTGGTACCTTGACACAAAGGAAACATGCTCAATCTGAAAAATATTTAGGTAAAGTGTGGTGGTTGTTGCTATTTGGTCATTTCACTTTTGTCTAATTCTTTGTGACTCTATTTAGGGTTTTCTTGGCAAAGATAGTAGAGTGATTTGCTGTTCACTTCTCTAGTTCATTTTATATTTTACAATTATCTAATTTGCTCAAGGTTAAACAGCTAATAAGTGTCTGAAGCTACATTTGAACTCAGGAAGATGAATCTTCCTGACACCTGGGCTGGAACTCTATCCACTGCACCATTTAGTATTGCCAACTGGCTTAAGCATAGAATAAACAAAGAAGAATGTCTAATTTTAAGGAAAACTAAATTCTTATGGGCCTACAAGAATGCAATAGCTGCAAAAAGCCTTCTCAGGTAGCTAAATTATTCAAACTGTTGGATAACTTTATTTTAGATTATCAACCAATAAATCAGCAAGCATGTATTATGCACCTACTACTGGCACATCAGAAATACGAAGACAAAACAAAACAAAACAAAACAAAATCCTCACCCTAAAATATTTATATTCTAACATAATATACATACATATACAGCTATGAATAAAGAACATAGAGAAAAATAGAAGATAATATTGGGAGGGTGGGCACTAGAAAGTGGGGTAATCACAAGAGGCATAATGTAGAAGGTGGTGTGTCAGCTTTGTCTTGAAGGAAACATCATTTTGAGAGGCAGAGAAGAAGGAAGAAGTCAGCTCTTGGCATGGTGGTACAGCCAATGCAAAAGCGTCATGAAGCTTCATTCATAAGGAGCTACAAGAAAGATTATTTGAAAAGTACAGGAAGGAGAATAATGGATAACACAACTGGAAAGATAGACTGAGGTTGGATTGTGGGGGACTTTAAATGCCGAACAGAAGGGTTTATATTTTATTCTGGAGGCAATAAATAAGGAGTTACTTGATCTTATTGAGTGGAAAAGTGAAGTATTAAGAATTGTACTTTAGGAAAATCACTTTGGTAGCTATGTGGAAAAGGGGAAAGACTTGGGATAAAGACCAGTTAGGAGTTCAGGCTTGAATTAATGAATGTCTGGATTAGAGTGGGGGGCTCTAGGAGGGCATGTGGGAGAGATATTGTGGTGGTGGAAATGACAAAATTTGACATGTAAATATTAGAGAACATTAGCCAAACATAACAATTGTAGACGTGGTATAACTGAAGCACAGTTGTTGCTGTTTGACAATAACTACCCCACAAGTCTAGTTGCTGCTTAAGACAGTTTCTCTTCAAAGACAGATAATAAATCCAAATCTCAATACAGAATAGTTCATTAATTAATCAAAAAGCATTCACTATCCTCCCGCATCTATCAGATTGACTGATATGGCAGAAAAAGAGAATGACAAATATTGGAAGAGATGTGGAAAAATTGGAACACTAAAGTACTGTTAGTAGAGCTGTGAATTGATCCAGCCATTCTGGAGAAGAATTTGAAACTATGCCCAAAGGGCATAAATCTATGCATATCCTTTGATCCAGCAATACTCCTACTAGGTCTGCAATCTAAAGAGATTTTTTTTTTTTAAATGGAAAAGGACCTATATGTACAAAAATGTTCATATCAGTTCTTCTTGTGGTGGCAAAGAATTGGAACTAAGGGAATACCCATAAATTAGAGAATGGCTGAATGAATTATGGTGCACAAGTGTGATGAAATTGTTCTATAAAAATGACAATCAGGATATTCTCAGAAAAACCTGAAAGGATTTACATGAACTGATGCAAAGTGAAGTGAGAAGACCAGAAAACTGTACATAGTAATAGCAATAACTGTTAATGCCTTAGCTATTCTTTTTTTTATATATAAAGCTTTTTATTTACAAAAACATATGAGTGATTTTTCAACATTGACCTTTGCAAAAACTTTTTTTTCCCAAGCTTTTCCCCTCCTAGATGACAGGTAATCTAATACATGCTAAATAGGATAAATTATATGACAAATACAATACATGTATACATATCTATACAGTTATCTTACTGCACAAGAAACACCAGATCTAGAAAGAGAAGAAGAAAAAAACAACCTAAGAAGGAAAAATGCATGGAAATATTCACAGAAAGCATTAAAATGCTGTGTTGTAGTTCACACTCAGTTCCCACAGGCCTCTCTCTGGATGTATATGACTATCTTCATCGCTGAAGAACTGGTTTGAATCACATCATTGTTGAAGAGAACCATGTCCATCAAAATTGATCATCATATAATCTTGTTGCTGTGTATAATGTTCTCCTGGTTCTGCTGATTTCACTCAGCATCAGTTCATGCAAGTCTCTCCAATCCTCTCTGAAATCCTCCTGTTGGTCATTTCTTACAGAACAATAATATTCCATAACATTCATATACCATAATTTATTCAACCATTCTCCAATTGATGGGCATCCTTTCAATTTCCAGGTTCTTGCCACTACAAAAAGGGCTGCCACAAACATTTTTGCACATGTGGGTCCCTTTCCCTCCTTTAAAATCTCTTTGGGATATAGGCCCAGTAGAAACACTGCTGGGTCAAAGGGTATGCACAGTTTGATAACTTTTTGAACATAGCTCCAAATTGCTCTCCAGAATGGTTGGATCTGTTCACAGTTCCACCAACAATGTATCAGTGTCCCAGTTTTCCCACATCCCCTCCAACAGTTATCATTATCATTTCCTGTCATTTTAGCCAATCTGACAGGTGTGTAGTGGTATCTCAGAGTTGTCTTAATTTGCATTTCTCTGATCAATAGTGACTTGGAGCACCTTTTCATGTGACTGGAAATAGTTTCAATTTCTTCGTCTGAAAATTGTCTGTTCATATCTTTTGACCATTTATCAATTGGAGAATGGCTTGAATTCTTATATATTTGAGTCAATTCTCGATATATTTTAGAAATGAGGCCTTTATCAGAACCTTTGGATGTAAAAATATTTTCCCAGTTTACTGCTACCTTTTACTGTAATCTTGTCTGCATTCATTTTGTTTGTACAAAAGCTTTTTAACTTGATATTGTCAAACTTATCTATTTTGTGATTAATGATGAACTCTAGTTCTTCTTTGGTCACAAATTCCTTCCCCCTCCACAGGTCTGAGAGGTAAACCATCCTACATTGTTCTAATTTGTTTATAATATCATTCTTTATGCCTAGATCATGAATCCATTTTGACCTTATCTTGGTATATGGTGTTAGGTGTAGGTCAATGCCTAATTTCTTCCAGACTAGTTTCCAATTATCCCAGCAGTTTTTGTCAAATAGTGAGTTTTTATCCCAAAAACTGGGGTCTTTGGGTTTATCAAACACTAGATTACAATTGTCATTGAGTATTTTGTCCTGTGAACCTAACCAGTTCCACTGATCCACTACTGTATTTCTTATCCAGTACCAAATAGTTTTGGTGACCACTGCTTTATAATATAGTTTTAGATCTGGTGCAGCTAGGCCACCCTTATTTGCATTTTTTTTCATTAATTCCCTTGAAATTCTTGACCTTTTGTTTTTCCAGATGAATTTTGTTGTTATTTTTTCTAGTTCAGTTAAATAATCTCTTGGGACTTTGATTGGTATAGTACTAAATAGATAGATTAGTTTAGGTAGTATTGCCATCTTTATTATATTCATTCACTTGACCTATCCAAGAGCACTTGATGTTTTTCCAATTGTTCAGATCTGACTTTATTTGTGTGGAGAGTGTTTTGTAGTTTTGCTCATATAGATCCTGACTTTCCCTTGGCAGATATAGTCCCAAATATTTTATACTATCGATAGTTATTTTGAATGGAATTTCTCTTTGTATCTCTTGCTGTTGCATTTTGTTGGTGATGTATAAAAATGCTGATGACTTATGTGGATTTATTTTGTATCCTGCAACTCTGCTAAAGTTGTGGATTAATTCTAATAGTTTTTTAGTTGATTCTCTAGGGTTCTCTAAGTAGACCATCATATCATCTGCAAAGAGTGATAATTTGGTTTCCTCATGACCTACTCTAATTCCTTTAATCTCTTTTTCTTATCTTATTGCCAAGGCTAGCATTTCTAATACAATATTGAACAGTAATGGTGATGGTGGGCAACCTTGTTTCACCCCTGATCTTACTGGGAATGGTTCCAGTTTATCACCATTACATATGATGCTAGCTGATGGTTTTAAATAGATGCTACCAACTATTTTAAGGAAAAGTCGATTAATTCCTATACTCTCTAATGTTTTTAATAGGAATGGATGTTGGATTTTATCAAATGCTTTTTCTGCATCTATTGAGATTATCATATGTTTTTTGTTAATTTGGTTATTAATATAGTCAATTATGTTAATAGTTTTCCTAATATTGAACCATCCCTGCATTCCTGGTATAAATCCTACTTGGTCATGGTGTATTATTCTGGGAATGATTTTCTGTAATCTCTTTGCTAATATTTTATTTAAGATTTTTGCATCAATATTCATTAAGGAGATTGGTCTATAATTTTCTTTCTCTGTTTTTGTTTTACCTGGTTTAGGTATCAGTACTATGTCTGTATCATAAAAGGAGTTTGGTAGGAGTCCTTCATTCCCTATTTTTTCAAATAGTTTATATAATATTGGGGTTAACTGTTCTTTAAATGTTTGGTAGAATTCACATGTAAATCCATCTGGTCCTGGGGATTTTTTCTTAGTAAGTTGATTAATGACTTGTTCTATTTGTTTTTCTGAAATGGGACTATTTAAGTCATTTATTTCCTCTTCTGTTAATCTGGGCAATCTATATTTTTGTAGATATTCCTCCATTTCACTTAGGTTATCAAATTTATTGGCATACAGTTGGGCAAAGTAACTCCTGATTATTGCTCTAATTTCCTCTTCATTGGTGGAAAGTTATCCCTTTTCATTTTTGAGACTAACAATTTGATTTTCCTCATTCCTTTTTCTAATTAAATTAACTAGGGTTTATCTATTTTGTTGGTTTTTTCATAAAACCAACTTTTAGTTTTATTTATTAATTCAATAGTTTTTTTACTTTCAATTTTACTAATCTCTCCTTTTATTTTTAGGATTTCAAGTTTGGTATTTGATTGGGGGTTTTTAATTTGTTCTTTCTCTAGCTTTTTTAGTTGCAAGCCCAATTCATTGATTTTCTCTTTTTCTATTTTATGCAAATAAGCATCTAGAGATATAAAATTTCCCCTTATTACTGCTTTGGTTGTATCCCACAAATTTTGGTATGTTGTCTCATTATTGTCATTCTCTTGAATGAAATTAGTAATTGTGTCTGTAATTTGCTGTTTCACCCATTCATTCTTTAGGATAAAATTATTTAGTTTCCAATTGCTTTTTGGTCTATTTTCTCCTGGCCTTATATTGCATGTGATTTTTATTCCGTCATGATCTGAAAAAAATGCATTTATTATTTCTGCCTTCCTGCATTTGATTTTGAGGTTTTTGTGTCCTAACACATGGTCAATTTTTGTATAAGTTCCATGGACTGCTGAGAACAAAGTAAACTCCTTTCTGTCTCCATTTAATTTCCTCCAAAGATCTATCATACCTAACTTTTCTAACATTTTGTTTACCTCCTTAACTTCTTTCTTATTTATTTTGTGGTTTGATTTATCAAGTTCTGAGAGAGGGAGGTTGAGATCCCCCACTATTATAGTTTTGCTGTCTATTTCTTCTTGCATCTCTCTGAACCTTTCCTCTAGGAATTTCCATGCTATACCACTTGGTGCACATATGTTTAGTATTGTTATTGCTTCATCATCTATGGTACCCTTTAGGAAGATATAATTTACTTCTTTGTCTCTTTTAATTAAGTCTATCTTTGCTTTTACTTGGTCTGAGATCAGGATTGCTACCCCTGCTTTTTCTTGTTCACCTGAAGCATAATAGATTCTGCTCCAGCCTTTTACCTTCACCCTGTATGTATCTCTATGTTTTAGATGTGTTTCTTGTATACAACATATTGTTGGATTCTGGTTTTTAATCCAATCTGCTATCTGCTTCTGCTTTAAGGGAGAGTTCATTCTATTCACATTCACAGTTAAAATAACTAATTCTGTATTTCCTGCCATCT
>JAJPUD010002800.1:7143-30697 GCA_023553655.1 Myrmecobius fasciatus
TTCCTTCCTTCCTTCCTTCCTTCCTTCCTTCCTTCCTTCCTTCCTTCCTTCTTTCTTTCCTTCCCTCTATTCCTCCTCCCTTCCCTCCTTTCCAAAATATAGCAAAGTCATTCAATTCCTCTTGAAAGCCACTAGCAAAAGGGAGTTTAATTCACTACTTCCTAAAACTGTCCATTTCACTTTGGGATAACTTTAATTAATGGAACCTTGCATTAGATTAAGCTAAAATCTGCTTCTTTATAAGATGTAATCACTGTTTCTTGTTCTGATTGAGGTTGATTAATAGTTCCTTTTTTGAATAGCCTGCCTGTTAAAAATTTAAAACAATCAATGAATATATACTTATTAAGCGCCTACTATGTGTTAGGAATTGTGCTTAGTACTTTGAAGATCATAACCATTTTCTTCTTCAACCCCTAACTAACCCTCAAGTCTTCTGTTTTGTAAGCTAAATATTCCTAGTTCCATCTGATCCTCAGATGGTATGATTTCCAGTTATTTTACTATTTTGATTATCCTCCTCTGGACATGTTATACCTTATTAACATTCTTCCTAACATATAGTAAACAGATTTTAACATGGTACCCATGTTATGATGATATGATATGATTTAGAATGTAAAGGGAGTCATCTTCCTTATTCCAGACCTATTGTCTGATTAAGGAATATTATGCTTGCCTGGCACGCATTAAGTGCTTAATAAATGTTTATTCACTGATATTTATCCACTGATATCACTGATGCTAAAGGCTATTGAACTTGTTTTTTTTTAAATTAAAACTTTTTATTTACACAACATATGAGTAATTTTTCAACAATGGCCTTTGCAAAACTTTCTGTTTCAAATTTTTCCCTCCTTCCCCCTACCCCCTACCCTAGATGGCAGATAGTCTAATTCATGTTAAATATGTTAAAACATATGGTAAATCCAATATATGCATAAATATATATACAGTTATCTTGCAGCACAAGAAAAATCATCTAGAAAGAGAAAGAAAAAGAAAAAAACCTAAGAAGGAAAAAAAAAGCATGTAAATATTCACAGAAAGCGTTAAAATGCTGTGTTGTGGTCCACACTCAGTTCCCACAGGCCTCTCTCTGGGTGTGTATGACTTTCTTCATCACTGAGTCTTGTAAGACTCTGAAACTCTCTTGAGAGTGCCATAGATACTGTGGTCTACTTACATCTCTGCCATCCTGTATTTCTGCAGTTGATTTTTTGAACCCAGGCATAGAACTTTGCATTTTTCTCTGTTAAATTCCATCTGAATGGTATGGAGTCGTCTGGGGAGATCTTTTTGGATCTTGATTCTGTGGCTCAATCTATTGATTAACTCTCTCTGTGCAGACAGGTTTTCAGACTCACACAATATTAGAGCTGGAAGGGACTTTTAATGTTTCGTAAGCCAATTCCTTCATCTTGTAAATGGAAAAGCTGTGGCCCAGAGATTTCAAATGGCTTCTGCAGCCATTCAGATACAATTCAGGCCTTTTAGACTCTTAGGCTAATACCAATTCCCAGAGAATTCCAAATTCTCTTCCTCTCCCTCTTCTCCGTAACTCACCTTCAGTCTCATGTCCCTGGCGTGCCGCTCTAGCTCTTTCCGAAAGTCCTCTCGCCCCAGCTTCTCCACATCCAAGATGGAGTGTTTCCACTCAATCTGCTCCACGCTGTGGGGGTCATGAGAAACACACTGGCCGAGCTTCACCTTTTTCAGGACGTGCCAGCAGCGTTGGTAGGCAGCCTCGTAATCCAAGACCAGCTCGCTGAGCGTGCGGAAAGTGGGGGGCTTGTACATGAGGTCCTCCCGACGGCTCATGCCGAGCGCTCCGTAGCGACCCCCAAAGTTCACCCCCAGCACGATGTGTCGGAAGTAGTTCCCTGAGAAGTGGGTTTTGAAGCTGATGGGGAAGCGCTCCAGTGTGGGCATGCTGTTGGTGAGGTAACTGGCCACGCCAGTCCTGCTCAGGAAAACAACCCAACAAGAGCCGAGAGCATCCCCAGGGACTGGGAAGACTTCCCAAGATGCTATTGCTCCTTAATGGAACCTCTGCCGATGGGGCTTCAGTAACTGGAAGAGAGCAGAGTCCCAGATCCTTCTGGGGCCACAGCCCCCTGTTTGTGTTGCCTTTTCTTTGAGGTAAGGGATTGGAGGCACTTACGGTGGATGGAACTGGAGATTTCCATCTAGAGCAAAGTACCCCCGAGACCCCTCAGCAATACCCAGCAAGGTAGTCTAATGACTGCATAGATCATCAAGAGGGAAGCACCTTGCCTTGATTGGATTCAGATCCCACAGTGGGAGCTTACCCCCTAAATGAAGGTCAAGCCTTTTGTCCTGGATATTAGCCTCCTGTATTTCATAAATTATATAGATTTATAAATCTATGATCCTATAAGAACTGGAGAGGAGGAAAATATGACTAGTCTGAAAAAAGATAACTCCAACTCATGAAGTTCTGATTTCCTATTGTTGTTGTTTTTTTTCCAGTCCATGATTCCCATCTGTAACCAAGACAAATTCTTCCCAGAATAAACTGGTTTTTTTTGGTGTGTGTGTGTGTGTGTGTGTGTGTGTGTGTGTGTGTGTATTTGTTTGTTTTGATATCCAGAGTACTCCAAAAATGTAGTTCTCTTTCTGGTCCTGATGATGACTTATCCTTTCTTTAATATTCCCCTATCTTACAATGAGTTTTATTCTTCTACTTTCCAACCCTCTTCTAAATGATGAGAAGTTAGAGAGTGAAGATGAGCTCCTGGGTTACACACTCCACTCATGAACATGCCCATACATGTGTATTCATATATGTGTACACAATATATATGTATGTACTCAAACACATGCACACAACACATAGATATGTCCTAATACCCCTTTTGGGCTGTGACTGGTAAAACTGCTTTTTCCTAAAAATACCTTATACTTTATAACCCAGTGATAAAGTACCAAGGGTTAGTCTGTAATATAAGAGATGCTGATTTCACTCAGTAGTAGTCTATGGAACCAGAGATCATTTCACTCGTGGACTGAAAATACATGGGAGAGGAGACTGGAGAGAAATATGGAATTTTTGGAAATGAAAAAGTCCTTAGAGATCTGACACAATCCCCTTATTTTATAGGCAAGGATATAAATCCAGAGAGAAAAAAAACTTGCATAAAGTCACATAGATAGGAGGAGACAGAGCCAAGATACTGGCATTTCTGATTCATAACTAGTGCTCTTTCCCCCATGCCAAAAGTAGGCTTGGGTAGAAAAAAAGGCAGAGCCGTGATAGGAGAGAATGGATATGAGAAGAAAGGATACATTCCCAGGATCACAGCTTCTAGGCATTTGATTGGCAGAGCCTCTTTGGTCATCTCCTTAGCCAGGTCCATCAGCCTGTGGGGAAAGAGGGAGGGTCAGAGCCAGGAAGGATGCTTCATCAGTTGTCCTTAGACTCAGAAAAAGATACTTCTGAGGGGGGAGATGGAAGCAAGAGAGGCTGAAATGGGCAAGAAATGGAAAGAAGGACAAGCAACAAGAAAAACAATTTCTTGGCTGATTCTGCTTTGGCTTGACATGTCTCATTTACACATCCTCTCCTTTGTAAAAGAGGAAAAGGAACTATTCTTTAGAGTTGGATGGGGAATAGGAGAAAAAGAGGAAAGAGAAAAGCTTTCAGTGCAATGATAAAGGGGAGAAGCTGTTCCCTTTCTCCCTGTATTACATGCCTTCTATTATAATACAAGTCCTTTCTCCTCGCCCTCCTACCCATATCCCCCAAACCCTGGACTCCTGATCCAAAAGACTTGCTGAGGAAGGAGTAGGGCAGGGGCAGGCAGGCCAATCAGCAGTGTTCTTCTTTATATCCCTTCACTCACCCTCATGCATATGATACTCATTAACAAAGAGTGAAAGCCCCCACCTTAGATGGGTAGTCATTCAGGGAGGCTGGAGGAAGAGAGGAAAAACCTACTATGCTTTCCCCAAGGCCTCAGAATTGATCTTTTCCCTTTTAATAACTGTGTACCTAAGGGACCAAACCAGGTGGTTTACCACAGGGAAAGGAGTAGAGGCAAGAACATTTAAGCCCTAGTGACCCAATAATGGTTTGTCTAAGAAGTATGTAACTGGGAGCAATCATTACTCATCTGCAACTGGCCTAATGCTGTCCTGTGCTTCATAACAATTTTAGACAGTCTAAACTCAGTTAACTCCAAGCCCCATTGTTCTTAGGCTCTTGTGTTTGGAATTCATTGGGGTTTTATTAGATTTTTGGTTCCAAAGCAACTTGGATCCCCTCCTCTAGTTAATCAGACCTATCTTATCATACTAGGCTCCTGGGAACCCAGACTCTGACTAATTCTTTTATAAAAAAAGGGAACAGGTCATTCTTCAAATTCATTCATATCTTATCAGATAATCCACTGAGAAATAACAAATGAACCTACTCATAATAGATACCAATCTTGAAATCTTCTCCAGAGTGCCCTCACAAGGTACCAACCTCTCATTAGGAATTGGTAGCCTTGGAGGTGAGGAAGGAATGGAGAGGAGGGAAAAATAGGCAGGCATAGACTCTTATCAAATGGATTTCAAATCCTTCTAGAGCAGGAGTTGTTATTCTTTTTTTAAAATGAAGACTATGCGCTTCTCAGAACAATATTTTCATAAGCATAAGTGAAGTTAAAAGATTTTGAAAAAAGATTATTAAGACAATAATATTGAAATTCAGTCATAAAAATGTTGAAAAAAGATCATAGACCATATATTAAGAAGCCCTATTTTAGAATTTCTGCTAAAGTAACAGTCTTCCCTAGAGCATAGGAAAACTGCTTCCTACCCCTGGACTCTAGGAAGAAGACTAGAGGAGGTAGCTTCTCCAATGAATGATTAAAAAAAAAAAGATCTAACATATCTGTGTATATATGTATATATGTTGATTTCCATTAGCTATCAATAAAATAAAAACTCCTTTTCCTGATGTTAGAGGGTCTTTATAATTTTCCTTCAACCTATCTTTCTAGGTTCTACCATTCATCTACTCTAAATTTTAGCCACAATTAATCACTCATTTCTTACTTATCTAATTCTTCCCTCTCCCATCTCTGTGTTTAAGCAAGTTACCTCTCTCTGCCTCACCTGCCTGGATTGAATTTGGCATCTTTCTATTCCTTCAAAGTCCTACTTAGGTGCTGTCTCCTCCATGAAACCTCTCTAGAACCTCTCTGTTTGAAGTCATACACCTTTCCTCCAGTCTACTAGAGTCTCTATCTCTTACTTGCTTAATCATTTCTATTCTGTAAAGTATAAACCCTTTGAGGGCAGAGACTGTGTAATTTTTTAATCTTTATGTTTTCATCACCTGATAAATTTAATTAGCCCTTAATCCTATTCCCTGTGCTTCATTCTTCAAAATACCAAAGCAAGAAGGTAATATGGTTCCACTCCAGACTGCATGTTACCTTTCTGTGGATCCATTTTCTCTTCAAGGCTACCCTTGACTTTTATTTAATCCACTTCCATTTGTAAGAAGATTCTGTACCCATCATGGATGACCTTATATTCCTACAGAAATGGCCTGCTACATCCCTATTGAAAAGCATACTTGCTTAGGAAGGCAGGAGGCATATTGAGCCTTATTCAATGAGAAACAGTTCTGATCAGAGCAGTGGAAGGAAGTACTTACCCAGTCAGAGGTCTGCTCTTCTTAATTTCAAAGAACTGTGTTCCTGTATGATTGTACCTGGAGGCAAGAGGTTAAGGGTCATTTGGTTTCCTTAGAAGGAAACAGAAATCAAATATGGGAATGCAAGGTTGTCTCTTAGACACATTTGCCCTTCTGTCATGGGCATAATTCTTTTTTTTTTTTTTTTTGCTGAGGCAGTTGGGATTAAGTGACTTGCCCAGGGTCACACAGCCAGGAAGTGTTAAGTGTCTGAGACCAGATTTGAACTCAGGTCCTCCTGATTACAGGGCTGGTGCTCTATCCATTTTGCCACCTAGCTGCCCTCATAATTCATTTTTAAAACTCTTTTTTCGGGGAGCAAATGGTTGAATCAATATTACCTTTGCTACTGTGAAGGGCACAACAATCTACTTCCCTAGGGCTCCATTTCAAGAGCCCCTGAGATTCTGAGTGATAGCCAGTATAGTCAAAGCTCCTTTCTCTGACCATCACTCCCTGTTCTCTCATAAACCAACAACATCCCTCTAGTGTCTCTATCCTATTGTTTCCAATCCTTCCATCTCGCTATTTGGAGCTTGTGTTTTATTGTTATTCCTCTTCCTCTTAGGTTGGTACTTTATTCCTCAAAGTTACTTTGTGTATATTTAATAATACACAATTTTCTACAAATATATTTGATACACAAGTTTCTATAAATGTGTATATGTTATTTCTCTCCAATAGAATGTAAGCTCATTAAAATGAGGAATTGGTTTGCTTTCTCATTGTATTTAGGGGAGTGCTGGAAGACAGGTCAAACCAGGAGAGTTGATTGTTAAATGTTTTGTGAGCCTTTACAACTTGGAAATCTGCAAACTCTATGAATCAGAGCTTGATATACTATTTTTTTGGTCTAAATTAGAGAAAGTGAGGAGGAAAATGTTAATAATCGTAAAGATTTAGCTCAAAAAATGTGTCATGCAAGCATATCTCTTTTGGATCCCTAGAGCCTACCACAGTGACTTTAAAAAACAGTAAGACCTTAATACATGCTTCTTAAATTGCATTGAATTAGGAATTCCCCAGGATGGTCAGTTTCCTCCTTAACATTGGGGAATCTGGAATTTATAAGATATTTCCCAAGATATCCACAATTCTAATTGTCCCAGAAATAGAGCAAGGAAACAAGCATTTATAGGTCCTACTGGGTACCACTGCTAAGACAAGTAAGACAAAAGCAAACAGAGTTTAGGTTACTTGCTCAGGGTCCCACAGCTAGTAAGTTTCTGAGGCTGGGTTTGAACTCAAGTCTTCTGACTCCATGTCCAGCACTTTATCCATTGAGCCCATAAGGCAAGGGGAAAGGGTACAAACTTTTAATAAGTATCTACTATGTTCCAAGAACTATGCTATCTCATTTAATCCAGAGTTTCTTAAACTTTTTCTACTCATGACCTTTTTTTCACCTGAGAAATTTTTATATGATCCTAGGTCTATAATATATAAAATAGGTATATTTTATACCTTATTTTATGATAGTAAATCATAATTTCATGATCCCCACACTCAGGTACAAAATTCCATATGTGGTCATAACCCATAGTTTAAGAAGCTTTGATTAATCCACTGCAAAATGGGATGAAAATAAACTGCTTTCCAACATCCTCCATGTCTAGGACCCAGCTTCGACTTCAGGGGAATGCAATAGATAGTGTCTTTGTCTAGGCTTGAGTGAAAAACATGAGATACACTACTTATATGGCAAAGGATACTGCAGCTCCCTGATATAACGCTGTATGGCTTCCAGGCGCTCAGGGATAGATGTGGACGGCTGGAATGTAGGCACACTTGGTATGGGAGTCTGGGAAAACAAAAGAAATAGAATTCTGGTCACCAGGAGAAAGGAAGCTTAGTAACCTTCCAGTAAGCCAGGCTTGATTTGAGGAGAAGGTACAAAACAAATGAAATTGATCTTTTCCATCCTTCCACTCAACCTCCTCTTTCAGTCTGTCCTTATTTATTTTGGTGATAACTCCTGATTTCCCTCCCACCCCATCCTTCCCCCATAGCATCATTTCCAGACTTGCCCACCTTGGGTAGAGTCTCTTTACCTAGACCTCAACTATCAACTGGGACTATATGGAAAAAAAAGCATTGTCTTGATTTGAAGAACATTTGAATTTCAGTTTTGTTTTAATTAAATAGTTTTAGAATAAACATGCTTAGGTATAGTTCAAACTGGCTCACTGGGATTAAAAAAAAAAAAACAAACAACTTACTTGATGCATGCGATTTTGCAGAAATTTACTACCTGAATTCAGAAAACACAAGAGAAATAATACAGATAATACAATAATGCAGAGAGGATCAGAGAGACATGGGAGTTTATAACTAGGACTTATAAACACCTAAGCTCAAATCCTGCTTCTGATCCAGACTAGCTATGGGACCACAGACTACTCCCTTAACCTCAGTGCCTGAGGCAACTTTCTAGCTTTATAAGTTACAAATCA
Organism: Myrmecobius fasciatus; assembly: GCA_023553655.1. NCBI lineage: Eukaryota > Metazoa > Chordata > Mammalia > Dasyuromorphia > Myrmecobiidae > Myrmecobius > Myrmecobius fasciatus. The sequence goes on from JAJPUD010002800.1 coordinate 15,310, forward strand.
GTTGTTGCCTCTGCATTCATAGATGGAGTTTTGTTCCTTACTGGTTTTATCTTCCTCCTTTCTTACTCTCTAGGGACCAAAACAGTGAAATTTGTTTGAGTTTAGCCACATTAAAATGTATTTGCTCTACGTAGCATGCTCCCTGGAACCTGTCCTGTGCCAGATGACAAGTCTGATAATCTACTTAATGAACAAACTCATGCTCTTATGTCAATGGGTAGGAATTGTTTAATACATTATTCCCTCACAGATAACATGGGTAAAATATATTAGGGGTTTTCTGGAGGTATGATATATCAATCCAAAGCAATAACTAATAGTGAGAATATTTGGTATTTTAGAAGACTGACATATGGAAAGAGAGAGAGGGAGAGTTTGGTCAGTTAGGTCCTTCTGTGGCCTGAAAACACAAAAATATGGATCATCCCTACTTTTCACATTCTCTTTTGGCAGTATTTTTATTATATCACTAATAGAATCCACAAGGCACAGAGACCATGACTTGGAAAATGAATCACATGGACCTATTTCTCTTCAGTGTCTTGCTTCCATCACTAAGTATTGTGGGAAATAGGGGCATCCTGGGTAACTCCAGCCCTGTAATCTTCCCCAGGAATGGGAATAGAAGATCCTGTATTTAAGACAAGAAGAACAGGATAGGAATCCTTTTGATGCGATGGAAGAAGCTCACTGGAAGCTTGGGCTGACTCAGTATGAGTCACAGGAAAATACTGTGCAGTAGACACAATAGGAAAATTTAATGTTGGGTCAGGTTTGACCACCAAATTTCCTTGGATTCTGTCCTTTCCACATTTCATGCTGAGGTCTCTCAAGAGAGGAGGAAATGAAGTCTTAACCTTCCCTACTACTGGATGCTATTTTTAGTCACTAACCTCTCTGGGATTTCCCCCTTCTCCAAGTCTTAAGACCCACAGTTTGTCAGGGAAAAATGAAACAGAAGATAGGGAGGGACCACATAACCAAGGTATTCTAATTAACCCCCAAAGACAAGTGTGGCACATGATACAGGCTAACCAGACAGTTCCATTCCCATTGAGAGAATCCAATTTCCATCTGTAGCTTACACTGGGAACAAGGCCCATCCCTCTTTGGGTTTTCCTGCACCCAAAAAAGGTCATCCCATCCCATCCCATCCCATCCCATCCCATCCCATCCCATCCCATGTATCCCTGACTCTGCTATTTATTTGATGAAGCCCCAGCAGTCCGGGACATTTCCTCTCTCGTGCAGTCTTTGCCAGACCCAAGACCACAGACCATCAGGATTTCTGGATTTTCAACCTCAGACACAGAAGGAGAACTAATGGCTGCTGAATGTTATAGTCCAACATATCTATAATAAAGGGAAGTGTAAGAAGAAACCTGAAGTTGAAAAGAATCTAGAACATCCCATGGTGATAACCTTTGGTTATTCTTTTCATCACAAACCTTTTAAATAGCTGAGGTTACCCAGAGAAAGGCTGGGCTTTAACAGAGAAAGGGAAGTGAGTTGTCATACTCACAGAGATGAGCAGATTAATGTTTTCCTTAACAGATATACATGGAAAAGCTTTGAAATGCAGAAGGGCAGAGGCTCCAGAGCAATTGTTGCAATACTGGCCGTCTGTCCTGTTCCCTCCCTGTGACAGCTTCTCCAGCCTTGGTTGTCCCTAGCAACAGATCTGGCTCCCCAAACAGATGACATCTCTGCTGGGGAGAAGCAGCTTCTGCTTTTTTTTCTCTCTTTTCCCACTGACATGGCTGCTGTCATAAGTCAACAAAGAGGAAGGTCTGGGGCCTTCCTTTCCCAATGCCAAGGGAGCTACACTGTGGATCTGTCTTTTGTCATTCTGAGTAAATACAACCTATACAATGAAACTGGGGACAGCAAGGTGGCAGAAAAAGAGTTGCTACCCTTAGCACCATTGCTATCAACACCTCATGTTTATGTTCTATTTTATAGCTGTCAAAATGCTTCCACACATGTCACCTCATTTAATTCTTAAAACACATCTGTGAGTCAGGCTGGGCAAAAAGATTTGGTGCTGGAACAGATTCTAGATATTACCTAGTCTAATCCCCTAATTTTATAGATGATGAGACAGGAGTTTAGGCTTGGGTTCTAGTCTTTTTGGTGAAACTTATTTCCTTATTTGAAAATTAAAGATTAGAAGAGGGGATGATTGGACTGTCACCACTAAAGTCCCTTCCAGTTCTACAGAAGAACCCCTACATAAGACTGTTGACTGATTCCTTGGGGATCCCCAAGGAAAAGCAGGAATAGCTTCACAAAATTTTCTGTAAAGACAGAGAGGTAGCCAGACTCAAGAGCACCCATGCGTACACATGCACACACCCCTTTCATAATCCTAAACTATCCTAATCCCAGGTTCTTCTGGTTGTATTTTGACTTCAGTAGGACTCTCTGAAATTTCACATTCTAATATCACATAATAAAGAGATCCAGAAATCTATCTGTAAATGATCTATCTGCTAAAACAGGAAAGATTCCCATCCACACTATCTCACTGACTCAGGTAAACGTTTTCTCATAGCCAATAGAGATTAGGAAGTCTACCTTACTTTTGATTCATACGTACTAGCTGTGTGACCATGGACAAGTTAATTAACTTTAAGATCCTTGGTTTTATCCTCTGTAAAATAGAGCTAACACCCCTTATGCCTGTCTCTGCAGGCTATTGTGACATTCAAGTGAGATAAAGGTCCTTTGCAAACTTCAAAATGTTATATAAAAGTCAGTTATGATTTTACTTTCCTTTTTATTCTGATACCATCAATTATGTTCAAGAAATAAGACAGTCACTTAACTCCAATTGCCTCAGCAAAAAATAAAAAAAAATTAAAAAAAAATTAAAAAAAAAGAAATAAGACAGAAATGGGGAAGGGAAAGAGAGTTCTCGCCAGAGAAAGAGTGAAAACCAATCTCAAGGATTGATGAAGTCCCAGTGTGGAGAACTCTGTTTTAAGTCTACCATAAGTAAGTAACCCGGCTCCCCCATAATTTGATAGGATTGTCCTTCATAATGTCTAGATGGTAAAAGCAAATCCATGTTTCCACAAGACTAAATCAGGATGAGGGCAAAGAAGGCTCAACCTAGAATAGCCTAATAACCTCTAACTGATTGCTAAGCTGTTGGAGGTGCTGCAGATTCTTGGCAGGCCTAAGGACTTCCAAAAGATTATATTCATTTAAAGATAAAATTAGAGTTAATAGTTAAAAACTGCTTACAAATTGTTATCCTTTCTCATTTAGCTTAAATCTACACACTTAGGTTATGTTTATTAATAATATATTTGTTTTTAAGTATTAAATCAATTGCACTTATTAGTGCTTTCTATATCCCTGGAACATAGAACAAATGGATTAAGGCTATGGTAGGGGAAAGAAAGAACATTATTAAAGTTTGGGACCTCTTGGGATGTGTCCAGGATCACATAGTAAGTATCTGAGGATGGATTTGAATTTAGGTCTTCCTGCCTCCAGAGTCAATGCTATCCACTGTGCTACCAAGATCACTGGTTCCCTTTTGGCTAGCAGATGGGGCAGCAGGTGTGTTTCTGGTAGAGGTAAGGGTGGACACTAAAACCAGACCTAAGGCAATTTTCCTTTGATTTCTAGGCTATGCTACTTTTCTGTTCTCAGAAGTTGTTGGTAGGGACATTCAAATTCTTCTTATCCTCTCCCAAACATCCTTTTAATCCTCTTTTTCACTTACTAAACCAAATAATAACAAATAAATCCAACATTAACTCCAACAACCTATTGCACTGCCCTTCTTATTATATTTGAAGTCAACTACCAGTGGAATAGATGGGCTTCTTGAGGGTAGAGACTGTTTCATTGCTATCTTTGAATCACCAGACTAAGTTGCAGAAAGCATGCACTTTAATGCCTGCTAAACTGAACTGCTGGTAACAACTATTTTTCCAATGATGGTGTTAGGTTTGTGCCAGGATGTTTATGTTCCACTCCTCAGTACCCTCTGACTAACTTTATACCTCTGCCTAATGGATAACTAGGGTCGGGATATGGTCTGGGTTTTCTGTTCAAAACAGTCACTCACATGAGAACACAATCTGTGATTCCATTCTAGGCATACATCTGATGGTCAGACCCCTCCTCTCAATAAACTTCAGTGGCTCCCTATTACCTCCTGGATCAAAGATAAAGTCCTCTTATTGACCTTTAAAGCTCTTTATAATCTGGCTCCTTCTTATTTTGCTTGTCTTCTTCCATGGTAATTCATGCCCCCATGAAATCTAACCATTCTAGATCACTTGTCACCTCTCACATCTTGTCTCCATGCTTTTACACTAGCTCTTCCCTATGCTTGGAAAGTTTTTCCTCCCTCAACCCATGGCTTTTCTGAAGATTCCTTTTAAGCACCGCCTCTTCCAGGACCAGACGCCTTTCCTGGTCCCCTTCAGATGATAATGTTATTCCTTTTAAGGTTACCTGTCAACTACTGAACATTTATCTTTTACATTCTCATGTATATATATTGAAATTAGAATGTAAGCTTCTTAAGAGCAAGGAAAGTTGCTTTTCTCTTGGCACAGTGCTATACAGTAAGCACTTAATAAATGCTTGTTGGTTGATTTGACTGAGGTATGCTAAAAAGCCATAGAATGTTAGAACTGTCACTTACAGCAAATCCTTCATTTCCCAATGAAGATCAGAAAGTGAAATGCAGAGAGTTCCAATATTGGGAGTCACTTCATGATGCATTCATTAGTGATTAAGTCAGGACTAGAACCCAGATCTCCCAGTCTAGAGAGCTTTTTACTGTATCAGGATGATTTTTATTTCATTAGAATTATTGCTCTGGCCAAATGTGAGCCTCTTTCTGATGAAAGTCACATGAGAAAAGATGTAACTTAGCCACCAACATGCCATTACCAGAGCCATGTCTCAGGTTAAACCAGTTTCAGAGTTTACAATCACTCTTACTTAGTCAGAATATCTTATGTCCCTGAATACCAAACCTTTGGTCACTTTCTCACATGTAAATTGACATCATTTGGTCAGTGATTTTCCATGGTGGCTCTATCTCTGTCCTCATATGAAAAAAGAAAAAAAAATGTCTTCTTGACCCAAAGCATTTACCAAAAACTACCTACCCCCACAAGTCATCAAACTTGAGGGGTAGGACATGCCTCTTTAGATAGTTATACTACACCTAAGTAAGGATCAGAAACCCCAGCCACAGATGATTCTTATGTTCAAAGGGAAATTAGGAACAGAGATATACCAATTGTCCTTTTATGCATGAGGCTCTGTTTCCTATTCAGTGCTAAACATTAAACTAGGATATCTTCCTATCCAGTTTTCCATATCAGGTGTTCTATCCTTTACATTGTGTGTATATGTGTGTGTGTGTGTGTATGTGTGTGTGTGTTTAGTAGACAGGGTCTTCCTAGGTCTCACAATAGTGTTATCATCAAAAAACATATATCCAGAACTCATTTACACATGGTAGGCATTTAGTGAATAGAATACCAGAACTCAAGTCAAAAAGATCTAAGTTCAAATCTGGCCTCAGACACTTAGTATCTCTGTGACCCTGGGTAAATCGATTAATCCTGTTTGCCTCCATTTCCTCATCTGTGAAATGAGCTGGAGAAGAAAATGGCAAACCATTCCAGTATCTAGCCAAGAAAACCTTAAATGGGATCACAAAGAGTCAGACAGCTCTGAAAAAAACAACTAAACAAGGCAAGGAATTTAGTACAATGCAATCTAGACACAATGCTCTCTGTCTTGCAAAATGTCATAATCTACAAACATCTATCTGATGGAGGCCCTATCCTCCACCAATCTACCCTGGCCAGACAGGTGTAATTTATTTTTAGTATTCATTTGTTCTTCCTTTTACTCTTGGACCCATCCTTCTTTCCTGGTTACTCGGGTGATCAGGACATTTATTCAGTTCTGTAGCTACTTGCTCAACTTGTGCTCATTCCCCCAAAACTTGCTAGTATCTTGTTCTGAAGGCACCTGGGCTAAAGAACTATCAAAGAATTCTAATACTGCAAGGGACCTCAAGGGACATTTAGTCCAATCAAAAGCTGAAACCTTTCTATACTCTTTCTCTACACTTTTCTGTCCCCCTTCGTACTAAGTCCCCTGTACACTCTTGGACAAAAAGTCATCCAAGCTCAACTTATATGACAGGAAACTCTCTCCTCTCTTTTCCATTCTCTCCCTAACCTCCCCACTTCAGGTTACAGAAAATTAATTTGATGAACTAAATCATGCTTGGTGGATGAGTTACAGGGCTTAGTGTCTTATTACTCCCAATTCACAAAGGCATGGAAACATCGTGCCTGAAACTCAGAAGAAGTATTTTAGCTGTAAACGTTTTAGACACCAATGGAGAAGGTATATCTGGGTAGATGGGACTTCTCTCTGTCCATCAAATCACCCATCATTCCCTATACACATATATTTGATTCTGGTTTCATAGCCTTGGGGTCTGTGGAGTTCGAGAAGGCCATCCCACCCTTTAGCTCTTGCTCAGTCAGTTCCACACTGACTCACCTTGGGCAGGTCTGTAGCCCCACGGATCCTCTGTGCCACCTTCTCTCCATCAGGGTGAATCTTGGCCACATGCCTCCACATCCTCTCCCAAGTGGCCTCATCCACCGGCAGCCCGCCCCGGTTAACAAAGAAGGGGACACCTCCATCTCGAAGATCTTCATCCCCTTCTTCTTCTTGCTCTTCTTCCCTCTGTGCTGAAGCCCCTTCACTGGTTTCAGATCTCCTGATCCCAGAGGCAGCAGTGGTACCACTGCCACTGGGGCCCACCTTTTTCCCCCCAGGCATCCCAGACTCTTCAGGAAAAAAAAAAGTGTTTCCAGAAAAAGGAAAATTAGGTAGCTCACAGGAAACTACTGACTGAATTGACTCACTCACTGCCAAAGAGACAACACATGACCCACCGGAGAGTAGGGCCCCTTTAAGAAACCAGGGTGTGGTTCATTTATAATAAAACAATAATTTAAAAAGAACAGATAGAATCAGTGCAGTATCAGGGTACACCCCGGGGCAGAAAGGGTCTTGGCTGTCGGAGATCAACCTTGCGGTAATACTTGGATTTGTTAAAAAGAAAACAAAAGCGGGTAAAGAAAGCATAGCCTAAGAGGCCTGCACACAAACACACACAGTCTGTCCAGCCCAAAGCACTCTGGAAGAACAATGACAGAATCCTGGGGTTAAAAAAAAGTCTAACGGGCCAGCAGCCTGACAGCTCGGATCAGCTTCAAAAGGAGAGGGCAAGACACATCAGTGCGCGTTGACTTAGTGCCCCTCAGTTCCAGCTTCAGGAAGAACAAATTCCTCCACAAGGCACACAAGACGACATTAGCCCGAGGGACCAAGGCTCTGATGGACCAGTCGGCTTCAGGAACAGACGATTTGCTGGCAGCTTTTTCTTAGGGAGACTGGACTGGGTCTAGGAGGGGGGATGAGAAGGAAGAAGGGAAGAGAAAGGGAGGGAGGGTAAGGGGGAACTGGCTATTTCCCTCTGGAGATGGATAGCAAAGAGAGGGTGTACAGCTGTACCATACAGGGGACTGGGCACCACAGGGGGCAAGGGACGGGCAATCACACATCCCACTCGGTCCAACTACCTTTACAAAGTGGTCTTTGTCTCCAGTACCACCGTTCTCTGCCTCTTCATCCCTTCCAAGACAGCAACAAAACCCACAGCCTTTGGAATTACAATTTTTTTTAAGAGGAAAGAGGGAAGTAATGGGGGAGGGTGATAGGGCAGAGACGAAGATAAGGCAATATAGAGAAGACCCTTCTTGTTTCCACCCTTCCTCTGCTAGCGGGAAGTTGGTGATTTCACAGTGCCAGGCTACCCCACCGATGCCATTCCAGAGCTTCCATATAAGTCCCTTGCCCCGAATTCAACTGGTAGGGCTCAAGCAGGGTGAAAGGGGCCAGAGTGAGCGTCCGGCTGAGGTCACCAAGCTCCGAGCTGCGGCCACTGGGGCGCCACCCGGGACTAGATGCAGCATGGGAGGCGGCGGGAGGCGATGCCCGCGTTCGCCGGGAGAGTGGAAGGGAGAGAAAAGAGATTGAAGGATGCTTCGGGTGGAGGACAGTGGCGGATGCGCAGGAGGGGCTCAGGCTCCTACTTGCTGGGCAAAGGGGTGGAGAGAGAAGGACCGAGGGGAAGAAGCGGGGTGGGGGTAGGGTTGCAAAGAGAGACTTAGGCTCCAGCTGCTGCAGCCAGCGGATGTTGCCAGAGGCGAGCCACAAAGCCCCGGGAGGGAGCGACGCTGCTCCCGGGTCCTTGGCAGTCCATGGAGTGCAGCAGGCGGGGATGGGTACTCATATGCCCATTGCGTCCTCTATGGCCGGAATGCTGCTGCCACCGCCACTGCCGTCTCCGCCTCTGGGAACAAGGGCAAAGCTGCCGCGGCGTACCCCTGCTGCTCCACCCCCCCCACCCCCCTTCCAGACTCCAGACTCCGCCCGGTGTCTCTGTCTCTAGCCCTGGCAGTCCGCGCGCATGCGTTTCCTGTCCCCCCCTTTAAAGGGCCAGTAGACTCCCCCACTCCGGCTCCCTTCAGCCCCGAAATTGTCTCGGAACTGCAGATGCTTCCCCTTTCTTTTACCATTCTTGCCCAGACGCCTCAGATCTGGGAATTTACCTGGGCTTCTCAGGCAAAGCCGAGGAGGAAGTTGTCCACTGACAATACCAAGTGGGAAGAATGAGAAGAACATCTTGGGGATATAGGGCTGTTAAACTAGTCATCTTTTTATGGATGAAGAAACTGAGGCACAGAAAAGTCATGTGACTTACCCGCAGTCTAATAATTAGTGAAAGAACTGGAACTATATATAATTTCTTACTTTCATTACTCTGGGAAGTCTTGAGGTGTCTACCCCAGAGGCTCTGGCTCTTTCCCCAGAGCAGAGCTATAAGATAGATAAGACTTTTTTTTTCTTTTATTGTTCCATCACATCCGACTCTTCATGACTCTATTTGGGGTTTTCTTGGCAGGTATACTGGAGTGGTTTTTGGCATTTCTTTCCCTAGCTCACTTTTCAGATGCGGAACTGAGACAAATGGTGACTTACAAAATGACTCTCCCAGGATCACACAGATAATAAGTGTCTGAGGCCAAATTTGAACTCAGGAAGATGAGTCTTTCTACTCTGGACCAGGCACTCTATTTACTGCACTACCTAGCTGCTCCGAGACAGAGTCCCACTTCTATTATTTAATTGTATGATTTTGAGTAGGTCACTTGAGTAACACTTGCTTTTTCATCCATAAAAAGAGGATGATTTCTAAAATCCTTCCTCCTCTAATATTCTAAATGACTGAAGAGTGAATCAGTGGATGTAAACTGCAACAGTTTAGCACTACTTCCTTTTGGTCCTTCTACTGTTGATACTCAGAACCGTAGATCTTCATAATTCATGTACCAGAAAGAGTGATCAACCAATCAATAAACTTTTTTTCAGTGCCTACAATGTGCCACACACTGTGCTAAGTCCTGGGAATTCACAAAGAGGCAAGACAGAATGCCTTCATGGAGTTTATAATCTAACGGGAAACAACATGCCATATATACAAAGCACATCCATGACATCAAGGACAGGATTTTATGACGTGCAAATAAATGGGATTTAAGGGAGTGAAGGCTGTGCAAAGTCACCTACCTCACTTTCCCCTCTAGAGCCATTTGGGTCCAGTGGCCCCATATAGATCAGGACGACAAAAATGGCCCTGGATGCAATGGGAGATCTTGATCTTTTTAAGCTAAGGTCTTCAACAGGTCTCAGGTTGACTGAGGTTACATCCATTTAATGATTAAGGTGAGGTAACAATTGAGGCAAAGAATGGCCCCTTTCACCTAGTCAAAAAAATATCTAAATTGAGAAACATGACTTGCTTAAATTCTTTAAGAGGGGTGGTGGTGTGTGTATGTATGTATGTGTGTGTGTATATATATATATATATGCATGCATGTATGTATATATACACATATATTTGTATATATACATATATGTGTTTGTGTGTGTGTGTGTGTGTGTGTGTGTGTGTGTGTGTGTGTGTTTTATAGAAAGGACTCTAATCATTAAGGAACTGAGGAGTATTATTTACTCCCTAGGATCTGGCTATTACAAGAAAAGTAGTTTTGGATACTGGCAGAATATTGAAGGATGGTAGGAAGAATAACTCAAATTGTCTCTGAAAGACATAAAGTTTCCATCAAATTCAAGGAACTGAAGCACAATTGGCTTTAGAAAGATACCCAGTCCTTTGTCTCCTCTTAGTATCCTACCATGCTGAACTCTTGAGACCCAGGATGAATTAGTGAACAAAAGCTTGCAATGACAAGGGGAAAGAAGGAATACTTTTTTGAGGGCCATCATTCAGCATGAGTTAGTGCAAAATATATGTGCAGAAAGGCACTGTTTAATTTTGTGGGGGCAATGGAGTGGTTGCCCTAATCCTTGGTAGGTCCCAATGTCACATTTCTCTTGAGTCAAAACTATGAAGAAAATGCTCTAGTCGATTCAGTTCAACAGCAAATTTTCAATAGATCACAGGTGTCAAATACACCGCTCTTGGACTTGCTACACTCCTGAATGTGCCCTAAGCAGGTTAAAATATATTTAGTAAATATTTAAAAAAATAATTAAAGATAAAACAACATATATATTATGTTAATATGTGGTTTTCTAAGTCAATATGCTTCCAGTAAGGATCCTTGTGTAAGGTTTAATGGTTCCTGTTCTTAGTTGAATTTGATACATTGCATTAGCTGTGTATTCCAGTTAGGGGCATGATGTGGTAGGAACTGTGGATACAAAGACAAAAATGAAATAATCTCTGCACTCAGAGAGCTTACCTTCTAATGGAGGAATACAATATGTACACTGCATGGTATATTAGAGAATATTGGGTTTAAAGTTAGGGTTTCAATCCAAGTTCTGCTGCTTATGACTTGAGAGGTTGTGGGCAATTTATTTAAATTCTTGGTCTTAGTTTCCTTATATGCAAAATGAGAAGATTGGATTAGATGAATTCAAAGGTCAGTTTTGAATCTATGAAGGTCTTATAAAATAGATACAAAGAAATTCCATGAGGGGAGAGAAATAACATTTGGTGGGGGTGAATGTGGGATAATCAGGAAAATATTTGAGTAGGAGAAAACTAGCATCTGAGCTAACGCTTGGTAGAATCAGAGAGTCCTAGGAGGTGACAATATAGTGAAAGGTGGGAGGTAATTGCATTTTAAGCCTGTTTCTCAAAGTGAACCACCTAGATCTAGATGGCAATTCCTTTTGTTTCCATCTGAAGTTGTTCTCATGTAGGATCTTGACTGTTTCAGGAAAGATCAGGAATCAAATATGATCCTGACAATCCACAAGAGTCTATAGCAAGTCTACAGCAAGTCCTCTAGCTACAAGGGACTATTTGCTATTCTCTGAACTCAACATTCCATTCCTAATGTCTGTCTTTGGCAGGTTGAATATCTTACTTGGATTACATCTTTACCTGGTGGTCAAATCCCTAGCATCCTTCAGAGCTCAGCTCAAGTATGACACAAGACCTATCTTGATTCCCTTGGGGTACTATTTCTTTTACTATTTACATACTTTATTTATATGAAATTACTTTTAAAAAATTATTTTTAAATAAAATTACATTACTTTTTATGTACTTTATATGCTTTTTTTATATGCTTTTTTATTTATCTGTGGATATATTGCTTTTCTCCAACAGAATGTAAATTCCTTTTGAGCAGGAAATATTTCACTTTTGTCTTTGCCTCTAATGCTTAGCACCATCCCTGGAACATAAAAAAAAAACATTTAATAAATGCTTGAATAAAAAAATCATAGAAATAGAAAGTGAGATGCTAGTTGTCAAGAAGGATGACTTCATTAATTTCTTGGAAGCTTAGTCCTAGAAAGAATTTTAAAAATCATTTAATATATCCCCTTTGTTTTACATGTTGTAATAATTCACAATCATATACACTTAGGTTCATAAAGCATTTTCCTGGAAAGGGACTCACATTTGCAAAAATGTTTGTGGTAGGCCTTTTTGTAGTGGCAAGAAACTGGAAACTAAGTGTTTGCCCATCAGTTGGAGAATGGCTTAATAACTTATGGTATATGAATGTTATGGAATATTATTGTTCTTTAAGAAGTGATCAGAAGGATGATTTCAGAGAGGTCTGGAGAGACTTGTATGAACTATTCTTAAGTGAAGTGAGCAGAACCAGGAGATCATTGTATACAGCAACAGCAAGATTATATGATGATCAATTTTGATGGACATGGCTCTTTTCAACAATGAGATGATTCAGGCCAGTTCCAATGGTCTTGTGATGAAGAGAGCTATTTGAAGAGAGAGAACTGTAGGAATTGACAGTGGATCACAACATAATATTTTCACTCTTTCTGTTGTTGTTTGCTTGCATTTTTTCTTTCTCATTTTTTTCCTTTTTGATCTGATTTTTCTTGTTCAGCATGATAATTGTGGAAATGTATATAGAAGAATTGTACATATTTAACATATTGGTTTAAGGGAAGGGATAGGGGAAGAGAGGGAAAATATTTGGAACATGGTTTTGCAAGGGTGAATGTTAAAAATTATCTTTACATATGCTTTGAAAACAAAAAGCTTTAATAAAAAAATTTAAAAATAATGAAGCATTTTCCTTAAAATATTCTTGTGAAGTAAGTGGTACAAGTATCACCTCCATTTTGCAGATGGGAATACTGAGGTTAATAGAGATAAGTCGATTCAACCATATTCATATTGCTAGTATTAGAACAAGAATTCAGACCAAGATTTTCCAAGCAAGTTTTAACTTTGCTATATATCATGATGGAGAAACTGAGGCCTGGAGAAGCAAGTTAATTTATGTAAGGTAACATAAAAAGTTAGTGCTAGAGCTAGGACTGCCAGATCAATTAAACCATGGTTAGTTAACAAGCTACAGGGTCTTGAATTTAGAAGATAAAACAGGTCTCTTTTCTTGAATGATTCAATTTGACTCAATTTAGTAATTACTCAGTGTGTACAAGATACTAAAGATACAAAGACAAAACATAAATTAGGTCTACTCATGTTCTCCTGGGTCACTGGGAAGGTTTAACACTTGTTCAGGTCAGTATATCATCTTGACTCTGAAAGGTCACAGCTTTAATAATTAGGATTTCTAACTCAAGGATGTATTCATATAGATTCATTGGTTCAGTTATCAGTTCTTTCAGGGCCTCTCCTTCCTCATTCTCTCTTGTCCAGTCCTCACTTAAGCTCTTTTATTGCCTGTTTTCCATCCTCTCCACCCCTGGCTCCAGCAAGTTTCTTTGAGGCTTTGTTCCAAGACCGCTCCTCCATTCAATTCTTTCCATTCTGGATGCTTAGCACATTGCTGAATAATTTTTCAGAGGAGCCTCTGAACAACAGCTGGTCACAGCTGGCCATGAAGGAGACAGAGGTACCCCTTCCCTTCACTGTAATGGAGCCCTGGGAAACAAGGCAGAGTTTTAGATTTTTTTCTCCAGTGGCTTGAGGATAATAATGAGTCTCACATAACATTCAACAGACAGTAAAAACCCCATACCCATGTGAACAGGGCAAGGTGCCCATTTGGGTTGCAAAATAAACAGGCGACATATGTGCTCCAGACCAGCCCACAATGACTCCATTATTTTGCATTTGCCAGAAGTGAAATAACACTCTATTACTGAAGGCATCAAACAATAAAATAAACAAAATGTTTTCCTTCACTCACCCCATACTCTTCTTTCTCAATGTCCCAGGACCTTTGGAAACTTCAGTCATGAAGATTTCCTATGATTTTGCTTCCAAAGGAAGCCAGATCAAAAAACACCAATAGGACAAGTTTTGGATGAACCCCCTTGAAGGAATCTTTATATTTATGTTCTTTTCTGATAGGAAAGAGCCCTTGTTCAGTCCCTTGGGGGTGGAACAGAGAGAAGCAGGATGGGTAGGACAGGAAGAAGTTGTAAAGGAGGGTATCTAGAACTATAGGTCAGCTATGGGTCAGCACATGGTTCCCTGATAATGAGTGCAGGAAGAAAGGGTTGGTTGAGTGGTTCCTTCTCCTCATTAACCACAAGAGGACTGTGTTTTAGTACAATACAGAAATAATTGCAAAAGTTGTAATTTATTTGGCAATGAGCTCTTCATAAATATTTCTTGAATGATTGAATGAATGAATGATAACAACCTGAAATGACATTAGAAGAATAGGTAAATGGCAGCAGAGACTATTTTAAAGACTGAAAAAAGTTAGATGGCCTAAACTAATCTATCTATTTAGTGCTATACCAATCAAACTCCCAAGAGATTATTTAACTGAACTAGAAAAAATAACAACAAAATTCATCTGGAAAAACAAAAGGTCAAGAATTTCAAGGGAATTAATGAAAAAAATGCAAATGAGGGTGGCCTAGCTGCACCAGATCTAAAACTATATTATAAAGCAGTGGTCACCAAAACCATTTGGTACTGGATAAGAAATAGAGTAGTGGATCAGTGGAATAGGCTAGGTTCACAGAACAAAATACTCAATGACAATTGTAATCTAGTGTTTGATAAACCCAAAGACCCCAGTTTTTGGGATAAAAACTCACTATTTGACAAAAACTGCTGGGATAATTGGAAACTAGTCTGGAAGAAATTAGGCATTGACCCACACCTAACACCATCTACCAAGATAAGGTCAAAATGGATTCATGATCTAGGCATAAAGAATGATATTATAAACAAATTAGAACAATGTAGGATGGTTTACCTCTCAGACCTGTGGAGGGGGAAGGAATTTGTGACCAAAGAAGAACTAGAGGTCATCATTAATCACAAAATAGATAAGTTTGACTGTATCAAGTTAAAAAGTTTTTGTACAAACAAAATGAATGCAGACAAGATTAGAAGGGTAGCAGTAAACTGGGAAAATATTTTTACATCCAAAAGGATTGGAGAGACTTGCATGAACTGATGCTGAGTGAAATCAGCAGAACCAGGAGAACATTATACACAGCAACAAGACTATACGATGATCAATTTTGATGGACATGGTTCTCTTCAACAATGATGTGATTCAAACCAGTTGTGCTGCAATGAAGATAGTCATATACATCCAGAGAGAGGCCTGTGGGAACTGAGAGTGAACCACAACACAGCATTTTAACGCTTTCTGTGAATATTTCCATGCATTCTGTTTTCCTTCTTAGGTTGTTTTTTTTCTTCTTCTCTTTCTAGATCTGATGTTTCTTGTGCAGTAAGATAACTGTATAGATATGTATACATGTATTGTATTTGTCATATAATTTATCCTAGCTAGCATGTATTAGA
>JAJPUD010002800.1:30797-57914 GCA_023553655.1 Myrmecobius fasciatus
AAAAAAAAAGTTAGATGGTTACTACTATAAGGCAATTAGTAGAAAAAACAATGGACATGGAGTTAGGAGATAGCTAGCTAGTTTCAGAGTCTGCTTTGTGTGACCAGAGATAAACTACTTAATTTTTCTTAGTCTTAGTGTTTTCATCTATAAAATGGAGTAGATATACTTGTCTCATAGGGTTGTTGTGAGAATCTTTGCTCAAGAAATATATTTTCTCTCTACCTCAAAATCCCACTTTTAAAATTTGAGTTACATATTGACACTTTCTTAGTCACCTTGGCCTTCAATTCATCAATCTCCTCAATTTCTATGACATAGTCCTTTAATATACCTCAGCCTCACAGAGGGATAATTATACCTTTAATTTCACTGACACCCGGTAAATGCTCTACCTCCTTAATGAGGTATTCCTCTTTTATCAACAAATCTACTTTACATTATACCTCAATCTTCTGAAAACTACTTTTGCCTTTATTGTGTCCTTTAGTTATTCTTGGTGCTTTCTCATGTCACCAGCTTCACTCTGGCCTCTCTTTTCCCTTTTCTCAATCTTGGCACTGTCATTATTCAGTTCAATTATGTACTTTCTCAAAACTTCTATCTTCTTGCCTTATCACTACTCTGCCTTGTCACATTCCCACCCTGGCTTCTTCCTATCACTTTTCTTCTCCATTGCTACTCATGTGTTACTAAACAATTCTGGTAATGAATATGGCTAGTTTATATAATCTCAGCTGGTCTCTAACTGGTTCATAGCAATCCTTTTAGTCTTCCTTGATTAACTATTATATTCACTATAGGAATTATTCTAAAACTTTTTTCTTTCATTCTCCTACATTCATCCTTCCTCTTTTCAGGATTCTCCTCTTTGCTCTAGTCTCTGAGGAAGATATAGCATTTATATAGTCCAGGGCAATCCCAATTTTTTTAGACCTTTGATCTCATGCCTTCCCATTTTCTCTGGCAGTTTAATCCCTTCAATCGACCTCCTTCTCTTTAATTTTCAGTCTTTCTCTACCTGCTGGCTTCCTCCTTGTCTACAAACATGCCCATATTTTCCTAATCCTTAAAAAGAAATCTTTCATCTGACCCTATTATCTTCTCAGCTATCATCCCATATCTCTTCTGCCTTTCACAGAAATATCCCATCAAAAAACTGACATGTCCAAAACAGAATTCAGTGTTTTTTTTATTTCTACCCTTCCTCCTAACTTTACTGTATCTCTTGAGGATACCATGATTCTTACAGTCACCACAGTTCTTAATCTACAGCACAAATATAATTTTGTCACTCCCTTAAGAAGAACTATAAAGAAGCTTTATAGTTCCCTATTGCTTCAAGGATAAATTACAAACTTTTTAGTTTGGATTTCAAAGCCCTTTAGTCATTTTTCAGCTCTATCTGACTCTTTGTGATCCCATTTAGGATCTTCTTGGCAGAGATAATGGAATAGTTTGCCATTTCCTTCTCCAGATCATTTTATAGAAGAAGAACTATGGCAAAAAGAACTATGACTTGCCCAGAGTCACAAAACTAGGAAGTGTCTGAGGTCAGATTTGAACTCAGAAAGATGAGTTTTCCTAGCTGTACACTAGGCATTCTATCTACTATGGTAGTCGGTTTTTCAAGGTTTATTGTATATCACTCTCCTATATATACTCTATGTTCTAGCCAAATTGCCATATTAGTTGTTCCTCTTACATTATATTCCTTCTACTAATTCCATGCCTTTGTTCTTGCCTGGAATATACTTCCTCCTTCTTTCTGTCACTTGGAATACTGGCAGTCGCCTATATTAGTCACATAACCAGCAGAGGAGCATCTGGCAACATCTATCAGAAGCTGGTAACATGTTGAGGATAGTTCTAGAAGACTTAAGCATCCCTGAATTGTCCAAGGCAAGAATTGCTCCTCTATTTGTCTACTCTGGCCATATATGAACCCTGGCCATATGTGTTCCTTATGTTAGGGCCTTTTCACTCATATTACCTACATGTCTGTATTTTTCCCACTGCTGATATGTATATATGTGAAGGAGTATACCCCCAAGATTTGGGGACAAATTTTTTATTTCTACTTACTGTATTAGACAATTCAATGTTTTTTCTTTGAACTAATCAGATCCTTGCTGTTAAAGGGAAATACATGATAGTTTTAGTGATTGAATACCCAGAGCATCTTGAACATGAAATAGCTTTCTCTGGAAGACCTATTGTAAATCCAGCTATTATGTATGTATTGTTTCTATAGTATGTTTCCTATTTGAGGGAAGGGACTGGTTTTCATTTTAACTTTGTATCTCTAGCATCTAGCAACAAAAGTCTCATGCATCCTTTTTCAGATTGTATCATACTGGATAATGTATGGAAAACATTTTAAATCACTTAACACTTTTAAAACACTTAAATTATTATGTAAAGATTCATTATTATTGTTGTTATTATCTTAATGACTAGAAAGAAGGCAGTAGGCAGAAATTTGAATGAGATGGATACAAATGACTACAGTCTTTCTCTTGTGTCTTCTTTAGGGATAACTAGCACTAGTGATGTCTTGAATACTTCAATCATCAGGTTTGTTCTGCTCAAGAAGTTTGAAATGTGAAAGAAGGCAAGGATATCAGTTGTCTTTTGAAGATGATGCTAGAAGTATGGGAGAAATTCCTGTACATACTCAGTTCCTGTAGAGAATTTGGATCCACTGTTAATCCTGGACTAAAAGATTATTGAGTGACTGGTTCAGGTGTAGAAGGAGTAATTGAGTTGATATTTCAGAAGGAAATAGAACTCAGGAAAGAACTGAAAAAAAATCAGTTGTAGTTTGTTTTACAATAAGGAATAATATGGGAAGATAAAGGAGGAATATAACTAATGGAAGGACACAACCCCTGGATTTAGGTGGCTGAAGGCTGCAACGATAATTCAGACTCTCAGATGCTTAATTACTTGATAAAATATGAAAGGAATAAAATATACAAATGACCCATATCTGAGCTATAGCCTTTAATCTCTGACAAAGAATGTTTCTGAAGCCTCTTTGAGTGCCATCAGGTGGCCACTTTTTTTAAAGCATTCTAGGACACTAATCCTCCTAAATTAATAGGATCTCTGACTTAGATCTGGAAGGGACCTTAGAAACCATCTAGGACACCCCCCACACACAATTTTACATATAAAAAATGAGGCTCAAGTACCCCAAACTAAAACAACAAACCCAAGGGTATACAGGTAGTGAGTAGCTGACTTAGAATTTGAATTCAGATCTTCTGAATTTAAATCCACCTAATTCTTTTCCAATTTCAAATTGCTCCTCTGAAACAACTTGGATTTCTTTCATATTGCAAGTTATGAATCTCATTCAATAATTTCTGAGGGAAATGTCATAAGATAAAATTATTTGTAAATTCATTTGTGAGGAGACCTGAGTAATAAAAGCAACTCACTCATATAGTATGTTATAGTTATGAGTTACCCACCTCCTTACAGAGATGTTCATGTAGTTAGAACTAACTCTAGGCCTTATTTGGATGTAATACTAGCTAATTCTTATATAATATTTTGTTTTTTCATTTTATTGTATTTATTTTTTTCTTCTTCTCCCCATCCCTATTTAAAAGAGAAAAAATACCCTATAACAAATATACAGTCAAGCAAAACAAATTCTCATATTGCCCATGTCCAAAAATTTATATTTTATTCTGAATTTTGAGCCTATCACATCTATAACAGGAGGTGGACAACATGTTTCTTCATCTGTCTTTTGGAATTACTGCTGGTCATTACATTAATCAGAAATTTTGTCTTTCAAAATTGTTTGTCTTTACTTTGTTATTATTGTATAAATTATTCTGGTTCTGCTCACTCCACTTTGTATCAGTTCCTATAAGTCTTCCCAGGTATCCCTGAATCTGGTGCTCATTTTTATAATGTAGTAATATTCTACTATATTCATAGGGTTGTAATATTTTTAGCCATTCCCCTAATTGATGATCCTCCCTCCCCTTTAGTTTCCAGTTCTTTGCCACTACAAAAAAAGTATTGTTATACATATTGATGCAAAACTTTACAAAGTATTTAACAAAATAAATAAAACTATAATAGAATATATGTAAATATGCAAAAATGTAATGTACGATTTTTTTGAGACAATATGTAACCCTGGGGGATTATTGTTTGTGATTTAGTGGGCCCTGCTTCTATTTGACTTAGATACCACTGAATTAAATGATCTACAAGATCTCTTCTAATTATGAATTCTTCAATCATTATCTAGAAAATGGGGTTAACCTGAGTTAAACAGACCTGATATGAAGTTCTTCAGAGATATCTGCAAGCAATGTCCAAATATTTCTGGAGTCGTTGACTTGAAGATCAATTCAGAGGCTTATTTTATTGTTGATTTGAGAGAAGATGGAAGGAGGACACAGAGAGTCACGTTTTCACTCTGCCATCTTGGCTCCACCCCCACAAATCCAATTGACTCTTAAATAAGTTAGATCAACACTGACTTTATTTCCCTAATATAGGTCTGGCTAGAGTGACCAAAATACAACTGATAAATTGTAATATGACTTCTCCCCTATCCCTTTCTGGTTGAGATTTGGGAATTTCTTTTGTTGTCCAATTATAATTGTTTTTAGACTTTTGTTGACTTTTTTGCGTGGGCTAAAACTATCTTCCTGAAGTTTAGTTTAAATGTAGAAATATATAATTCTTTGGAAATAATTGGGTCACTCTTGTCTGGAACTTTCAGAAGACAAATCTTTCCTGTCAGGGACTCTATATAACCTTAGGCTTTGTCTGTACAAACCCAGTGTTTCCTGTGCCCTGGTAGTCTGGCAGAGGCTGAGATGCCATTGTTTTTGCTTCTTAGGCTTCCAATTTGTAAATCAGCCAACTCAGCTGCTGCTGGGTCACCTTCTAAAGTTCTGAAAAATTCCTGAAAGTATATCTTGGAGTTTCCTCCAAGGTGGATATGATTAAAACATCCTGAGGGAAATATCTTATGGTCAGAAATATAGGAGTCAGTGCTTTGTCCACAGCAGTAGTTCAGGCAAACTCAATTCAATAAATAGTTATTAAGTCTCCTTGGACAGACTGCTATGTGTAAGGAATGCAAAAACAAAAAAAAAAGAATATTCCCTGCCCTCAAGAAGCTTTCATTCAATTGGAACAGTATAAATTATTGTTAAAGAATAATTCAATTTAATTCACTTCAGATTAGGATAAGACTATAGACTTTGAGTTGAAAAGGACCTTAGGTGCCATATTATATATATACATATATATATATATATTTCATATATATTATGTTTATTATATATATTATATGTATGCTTAATATATGTTATATATATAGATATCCATATATACACACACATATATGACAAGATTCCATAGACTATAGATATGGGTGTATATATAATACACAATATGAGACAAAGTAAATAATAAAAAAAATAAAATATTTTTTGTTGTTGATTCGTTTTAGTCCTGTCCTACTCTTTGTGACCTCATTTGGGTTTTTCTTAGCAAAAATACTGAAACGTTTCCCATTACCTTCTCCAGTTTATTTTCCAGATGAGGAAACTGAGGCAAACAGGATTAAGTGACTTGCTCAGGGTCACACAAATAGAAGGTGTCTGAGGCCAGATTTGAACTCAGCTCCTCCTGCCTTCAGGGTCAGTAATCTATATACATTGTGCCACCTAGCTGCTTCACTCGAAGACACATATATATGTATGTATAATTGCATATGGCACTGTGGTAGGCAAAATCAAAACAGCCTCTCCCCTCAAGGAACTTATATGCTACAGAAAAATAATAGTACACATATAAATAAATACAAAGCAATAACAAGGCCTGGGACAATAACTCTTATAGGAGGAAGCATTTTAAGAGAGAACATTGAAGAGAGTTTTAGTTATAAATATATATAGAGAGAAAGGTAGGGGAGACTCTGGTCAGTTTGATGAGGTTCCCCTGACCACTTGATGTAATTATAGGATATGGACCTTTGCCTAAAGGCCATTTCCCATGTAAGAAGGCAGAAGTACTCCATCAGCCTCCCTGACACAGGGAACTCCTCTGATTAATTCCAATGACTTATTGCCTCCAAAATGAAAGGTTGTGACTAAGAGTCATGGGGATGGACTTAAGTTATTTGTAAAAGCCATTCTTTCCCTAGTGTCTATAAAAGAGAGCTGTGAAAAGATTCATTCTTTTTCTTTTTGTACAATTTCTCTACCTTAGAATTCTAGACTAGAGTATAGCAAGAGGAATAGGGGAGGTAATTTTTCCCTTCTTCACTTTTGGAGCAGAAAATGGCAAGTGAAACAAAGGCAAACTGCATCTGTTTGTCCATATGACTTGAAATTCATAATGAGTTATGGGTTGCTTTTTGCCTGTCTTCTTTCTTCTCAGAGCATGTCAGAGATTAGTTTAGTACAGTGTCCAGAGGCTGGTAACCTGAGCTAGATTCTTTTACCTGTTATTGTGTTTTGCCCAGGTTCAACTCTGGGGAGCCTGACCTCTCCTCAGGTGATTTGACTCCTCCCCTTTCACATTCATTGACTTATCATCCCCAACCATATTAAGCTAAGAACAATTTTGTTTTTATCTCTCATCTTGGATTTTTCCAAAAGAGGGAAAGTAAAAGAGGTATTCAATGTACAAATATGAATTGGATATAGTACAGGCAATTTATTCCTACTTGAAGAAAGAGAATGTATCAGGCATTACAGAATGATCAGAACAGAATTCAGTATTTTACTCTTTACAACTAGAAGTTAGTAAAAGACCAACATCCAAGCTTCTTTGGGACATAGAATTGTTTCTGAAAGGCTGCTGATTAGCCATTTCACATTTTGATTCTATACTGACATTATTCATTCAAAAGATAATCTTCATCTTTCTGGTGGCCTTTTTAAAAACTATGCTGACCCTTGGTGCCAGCCCACTCCTGTGAATATTTAGAGGGGTAATGGATTTGGACTTTTTCAAGAATATTCTTTCTATGTGTTGTAGGGATGGTACAGGTCTAAAGTAAATGAAAAGTATTTGTTTATTAGTCTTCCAAATATTTTTAACTTTAGGGGTAGAGACTAATGAAGTATTTGAATGCATTATATTTCTGTGGTTATGGATTCCTGGGAGCCTTGTGCATTTTTATGATGGGTAAAACAAAGATTTTCTTATATCTGACATCCACTAAATGAAGGAATAAAGATCTTGTTATTCACAATTGGAAAATCCCAGACCAAGCCATACCTTATCTTTATGTAGGAGATTTTCCCTAAATCAAGAGCTGAGAGGAAATATTCTGGAATGGCAGCTTGAGCAGAAACTCAGTCTAGGATTGGAGGAAGAGATGAAAAGGGAATTTTAAAGTGCCTACTATGTTCCAAGCACTGTGATAAGCACTTTATAAACATCTCATTTGAATTTAGTTCATTTGAGCCCAGAGTCCTTGAGAGGACATATTTATCCATGATTTATGGATGGTTAATTCAAGTTGTTTAGAGAAAGCGTTGCTTAAGAGACTGTTGTCATGTGTCAAATTCCTGATCTCTCTAAATTTTACATGCAAGGGGTAAATCATCCTGTTGACTAAATAAAACTAAAATCAGATAGTTTTTCTTATGAGTAGGAGCAAAGCTGCTGGTGTGTGGTGGTGTTGGTTTCAAATGATTACAATAATTTGAACCAAGTTGGATCTCTGTAGGAGATGAGTCACACCAAAGTGATCCATCTGGGAGAAAGGTGTGTGTCTGTAGAATAAGGTTTTTGTTTTTTCAACAAGGGCCTGAAGAATTGAACCCAAGGAACCAGACATGGTTCTGCCCTAGTCAGACTACATCTGGAATATTGTGTTGAATATTAGGCACCACAATTTAGGGAGGATTTTGATAAACTGAAAATCATCTAGAAGATACCAATCAGGATAGTAAAGGGCCTTGAGTCCACAGTATACAAGAATGACATGGGAGAAATGGTAGCTATACTCAAATATTTAACATGTCATGTAGAAAAGGGGTTAGATGTACTCTGATCCCAGAGAAAAGAACCTGGAACAATTAGTGGAAGTTATAAAGAGGCAGATTCTGATTGGAATGAAGGAAAAACTTTTCAATAATTAGAGTTGGGTAAAAGTAGTGTTATCTGTCTCTGGAGATAGTGGGATATCCCCAACCAGAAATCTTCTGGCAGAAGCTGGATGAGTACTTTGAGATCTGTTATAATAGGGATTCCTTTGGTGTTGGCTGGACTAGTTTGCTTCTGAGGTTCCTTATAACAGATTCTATGTTTCTGTGAGGGATCAAATTTTTCAGGAAACCAGGCCCATGTTCAAAGTAGTCACAGCTAGAGTCTTCCTCTCTAAGATTACCTGCAATATTCTCTGTTTGTATTTTGTATGGACTTATTTATTTACATGCTGTTTCCCAGCATGGGCAGGGATTTTTTTTTTGCTTTTCTTTTTATTTTCTGGTCTTAGCATAGTGGCTGGTGTACAGTAAGATGCAGATGTTTCCCTTTTAATATAATAACATATCATAGAGCTCTTGTTCTATAATAACTATACAATGTATTAGAATTTCCCTTCTTCACAAGGAAGTAGGACAATGGAATTACACAACAACCAGCTAATTAGAAGGATTTCTGAGACTCAAAGCTGCTTGACATACCAGTGATCCTTTTAAGAGTGAACTCTAGCCAAATTTGGAGATGCCTAGAGCTGCCAAAAGCCTAACAGGACCAACCTTGATCAACTCAAGGGCAACCTTGAGCAGAAATTACAGACTTGAGACCTTGCTCAGGAGTTTCTAAACATCCTGCTGCCTGGTTTCTTGGGTCTACAGATGTCATTTTCCTTAATCCTCTCCTTTCACTGGTCCCCTTCCAAAAGAAACTATTATATCTCACTCTTTTTCCATTCTCCTTTGATCAGCAGAGAACTCTGCCTCTGTTCCCTTGTAGCATCTTCTTTCCCCTGGAAGTCTATTCTCAGATAATAAATGCTTTGTAGTCTGCCAGATCCTGTTTCATTTCAGGTTTTGTTAATATCCTTAAGGTTTTGTCATAAGCTCTTTCCTTATAACTTCATCAGTTCCCATGGGTTAGTTAGACTATCACATGATTAACAATGTTTAATGATTCACTGATCTATATATCCAGCCCAATCTCTCCCCTGAGCTTCTGTTCTATATTATGAATTGCCTATTGAATTTTTGAAAATGCATATCCTAGAGACACCTCAAATTCAAACACACGAGTGCCTTCTCCATGAAGGTGCTGTAAAGCATTTAGAGCTTGGTTGTTCATTGAAGGCACCAAGGGTCATCCTGGGGCATTGCAAGTCATCTTGACTTTATTTCATCACTAGACTCTGATGACTCAATAAGAGAGAGTGAAGTTGATTATTTTATAACTCTGCCTCGCTTAAATCTAATTCACTTGCAAGTTAAAACATCCCCTATGATAACATTGGTCCTCTTCAAAAATGAAGGATAAACAAGAACAATTTGGTCTCCTTTCCTCAAGGTTCTTTCTATACCAGCCATTTTCATCATTGTTGCCAAAGTTGTTTTCCTTAAACTCAGATGTATCAACTTCAACTCAATCAACTTCAGTGGCACTGAATTGTCTTAGAAGGATAAAATGTGAACTCTGTTTTAACTTTTAAAACCTGCCCCAGCTTATTTTTCCAGCCTAATTCAACATTGTTCCCCCTTCCATATTTTGTGATCCAGACAAACTGGCTTTGTCTTTGTTCCTCACATATGATACTCCATCTCCCATGTACTCCCTCCTTTCCTTTTTCACATAGCATTCTTCCTTTCCTTTAGGATGCAAAAATGTGTTCTATATGCTTCTCCTTATTTACCTAACTACTAATGCCCTCTTTCCAAAATGATCTTTTATTTAGATGGCTCACTTAATAGAACAGTGGGCCTGGAATCAGAAAGACCTGAGTTCAAAATTAGCCTCAGATACTTACTAGTTGGGTATCCCTGGGAAAGTCACTTAATTAATCAATTATCATCTATGAAATAGGATTAATAGTACATACCCTTAGGGTTTTTGTGAGGATCAAATGAGATAAAAATTGTAAAGCCTTTAACACAATGATAATCACATAGTAAATTATATTATTGTTAAATTTATTGATTTTCATATTTATTATAGTATTATTCTCTTTATATTTATTTTGTGCATATTTATGATGTATTTGTTGTGTTTTCCATTAAAATGAATTAGTTGTGAGTAGAGATGACTATATTCCTTGTGCTTATATTCCTACTAGCTCATTCAGTATCTGTAACATAATAGGTGTTCAGTAAATAATTTCATCAATTAAAGCACTGATTTATGTCATATAGGTTATGTGCAGGCACTGCCCTCTGTCCTTATGTTCCTCAATTAATACTCTGTAGGAGTAGTTATAGGACAGCTAGTTGTTTCAGTAGATAAAGTACCAAGTCTAGAGTCAGCAAAAATGTGAGTTCAAATGTGGCCTTACACACTTAACTGTCTGTGTGACTTTGGACAAACTCTTCTTGCCTCAGTTTCCTAATCTATAAAATTATCGAAAGAAGGAAATGGCAAACCATTCAGGTATTTTTTCTGAGAAAACCCCAAATGGAGTAAGAAAGAGTTGTACACAATTGAAATGATTGAACAACAACAAGCAATAGTAATATAACCAGTCACCTTTTCATAGTGTTTTATATAACAGTATTTTTCTCACAACAATTATTATATAGGAAAGGTTACATAAGTATTATTAATCTTTATTTTATAGAAGAGAAAAATTTGGGCTTAGAAAAGTGAAATGATTTGTCCACATGAGTCCATCTGGCTAACAAGAGAGCTGAGATGCAAACTAAGATCTCCTGACTTTAATACTATTTCTGCTACACCATGCTGTCCAGCTGGGTCCAGGCTAAGACCTAAATAGACACCACTCTGGGTTAGTTACTGGAATTATGGATTAGGTGACCAAAAGAAAATATTGAGCTTCTATCTGCAATACTTAGCAAAATCTATAATCGCAAAGATCAGTGTTAAAAAACCAATCTCTGGTCAGCTAAGCCCATGAATGCAAACTGTTTTTTTCCTCTGTTCTACTCCCAGAGACTATGGTTCTTACCCAATCAGATGACTTATGAAAGGAGGGCCAGAGCTGGCAAGAGAAAGTGGTTAGATAGGTGTTCACCAATCAGCACATCTGGAAAACCAACCCACTTATAATAAAGACTGAATAGAATTCTCTGTGTCTATGAAGAACAAAATGTATTTGTATATTGTAATGGATCTGCCAATTAATGCTTTGGTTTGAATTGTAATGTGCTAAAAGCTATTTGCATGAGAGATTGACAGGGCTATTGAGGTTTTTGATGATTAACAGGATTTAAAAGAAACCAGGAATCCATCCCTGGGTCATTCCTAATTTCTTTTCTTTTCTTTCTTTTTTTTTAAAGCTTTTTATTTATAAAAACATATGCATGGATAATTTTTCAAAACTTTCTATTCCAAATTTTCCCCTCCTTCCCCCCACCCCTTCCCCTAGATGGCAAGTAGTCCAGTACATATTAAATACGTTAAAATATATGATAAATCCAATATATTTATACAGTTATCTTGCTGCACAAGAAAAATCGGATCTAAAAAGAAAATAAACCCGAGAAGGAAAACAGAATGCAAGCAAACATCAACAGAAAGCGTGAAAATGCTGTTGTGGTCCACACTCAGTTCCCACAGGCTTGGGCTATTCCTGTAGCCAGATTTCTGCTTCAGCTGGCTGCACTGATTTTTATCTTAGTATGGGATCTAGTACATCGTCAATGCTTAATAAATACTCACTGACTGCATTCTGAGGCATATCCTGGGTGGTTTTTGTGGTGGTTGTTATTGTTATTATTAAATTATATCTGACTCTTTGTGATCTTCCTGGGGTGCTTTGCCATTTCCTTCTCTAGTTCATTTTATAGATGAGGAAACTGAGGCAAACAGGGTTATGTGGCTTGCCCAGGGCAATAAATCATTATATGTTAGGTGCTGCTGTGTATTGCCAGGGCTGACTTGAGCATGAGAACTAACATGTAAAGCATGTGAGAAAGGGAAAAGAAATTAGGTTTGTTATTAAACCATTTCTTGCTGTCCAAACTAGCATAGTATTTCATGCCATCTGACATGATTTTGCCCCAAGAAGATTTCAGGAAACATTTATAGATATCTCGAATAAGGGAAATAAATCTTAAAGCAAAGTCTAGGTTAATATTCCACAAGTGAGCACCCAACTCACCGACCCATTTTTTTTGGACCATTACCTTACCCTGAGAATTAAAAGTCCCCCTTCCCAATGTATTTCTTCAAACAATATTGCTGTTATTGTATACAATATTCTCTTGTTCCTGCTCATTTTGCTCTTCATTATTTCATGCAAATTCTTTAAAATTTTTTCTACAGTCAATCTGCTCATCATTTTTATATCAAAGCAGTATTCCATATAATCATATATCACTACTTGTTTAGCCATTCCCTAATTGATAAACATCCCCTCAATT
Source organism: Myrmecobius fasciatus (assembly GCA_023553655.1). Lineage (NCBI taxonomy): Eukaryota > Metazoa > Chordata > Mammalia > Dasyuromorphia > Myrmecobiidae > Myrmecobius > Myrmecobius fasciatus. The sequence goes on from JAJPUD010002800.1 coordinate 43,367, forward strand.
TCTAGTTCTTTGCCACCACAAAGAGAGATGCTATAAATATTTTAGAACATATAAATTCTTTTCCTTTTCCCCTTATCATCTTGGCAAACAAACCAAATAGTGTTATTTCTGGGTCAAAGGGTATACATAATTTTATTATTTTTAAATATATTTCTCCATTGATCTCCCAAATAACTGGATCAGTTCAGTTCTACCAACAGTATATCAATGTCCTATTTTTTTCCACATCCCCTCCAACATTTGTCATTTTCCCCTTCTATCATTTTAGTCAATCTGATAGGTATAAAATATGTCAAAGTTGAAACTGCCTGTTCATATTCTTTGATTATTTATCAATTGGGTAATGACTCTTATTTTTATAAATTTGACAGTTTTTTAAATATATTTGAGATATGAGACCTTTTTTATCTAAGAAACTGTCAATAAATCCCCCCCCCCATTTTCTGCTTTCCTCCTAATCTTGGCTACATTACTTTTATTTGTGCAATTCCTTTTTACTTTAATGTAATAAAAATTACCATTTTACATCTCACACAGTTCTCTATCTCTTGTTCATTCATAACTCCTTCTCTTCATAAGTCTGCTAGGTAATATGCTCAATGTTCTTCTAATTTACCTAGATCATATATCCATTTTCACATTATTTTGGTAAGTGCTTTAAGATAATTGCTGTATATCTAGTTTCTGCCAGAATGCTTTCCAGTTTTTTCAGTAACTTTTATCAACTAGCAAATTCTTGTCCCAAACTTAAATCTTTACATTGGTCATACACGAGGTTACTATAATTATTTTGTTTTTTAATTTTAATTTTTTAAAGGTAAAAATACTATGTTGTGATCCACATTCAGGCCCCATAGTCCTCTTTCTGGATGCAGATGGCTCTCTCCCTCACAAGTCTATTGGACTGAATCACCTCATTGTTGAAAAGAGCCAAGTCCATCACAATTGATCATCACATAATCTTCTTGTTCTTGTGAACAGTGTTCTTTTGGTTTTGCTCACTTCACTTAGCCTCAATTCATGTAAGTCTCTCCAGGTCTTTTTAAAACCATTCTACCAATCATTTCTTTTTTTTCTTTTTTAAATTTATGTTTTATTATTAAAGATTATTTTCAAAAAATATGCATAGATAATTTTCAACATTCATCCTTGAAAAACCTTGGGTCCCCAATTTTTTCCCTCCTGTCCTTCACTCCCTCCCCTAGAGCGCAAGTAATCCAATACATGTTAAACATGTGCAGTTGTTCTATATACATTTCCTTTTTTTCTTTTGATTGTTGACAGCTTAAATTATTATTATCATTATTTTTATAAAGCTTGATGCATGGATACTTTGACAACATTGATCCTTGTGTAGCCTTGTGTTTCATATTTTCTCCTCCTTTCCCCCCACCCCCTCCCCTAGATGGCAAGCAATTCAATCTATGTTAAACACGTTAAAATATATGTTAAATCCAATATGTATGAACATATTTATATAATTCTCTTGCTGCACAAGAGAAATCAGATCAAAAAAAAGAAAGTAAATGAGTAAGAAAACAAAATTCAAGCAAACAACAACAAAAAGAGTGAGAATGTTATGTTGTGATCCACATATAGTTCCTACAGTCCTCTCTCTGGGTATAGATGGCCCTCTTCATCACAAGATCATTGGAACTGGTTTCAATCATCTCATTTTTGGAGTCACGTTCATCAGAATTGATTGTCATATAATATTGATATTGTCATGTACAATGATCTCCTGGTTCTGCTCATTTCACTTAGCATCAGTTCATGCAAGTCTCTCCAAGCTTCTCTAAAATCATCTTCCTGATCATTTCTTATATTTTTATTTATTTATTTTTTTATTAAAGCTTTTTATTTGTATAACATATGTATGGGTAGTTCCCCAGCATTGATCTTTACAAAGCTTTCCATTACAACTTTTACCCCCAGACCCCTCCCTTCCCCTAGATGGCAGGAAGTCCACTACATGTTAATAATGTTGAAATACTTGACAAGTTGTGCAGGAAAAATCCTATCTACAAGAGGAAAAAAAGAGAATCAGAGAAAGGAAACACAATGCAAGCAAACATCAATTGAGAGTATGAAAATGTTATGTTGTGGTCCATATTTCATATCCCTCTCTCTGGGTGTATATGGTTTTCTTCACTGAACAATTGGAACTGGTTTGAGACAATTCTTTGTTGCAGAGAGCCATGTCCATCAGAATTGATCATCATGTAATATTGTTGTTGCTGTGTATGATGATGTCCTGGTTCTGCTCATTTCATTCCTCATCAGATCATGCAAGTCTCTCCAGGCCTCTCTGAAATCATCCTGCTGGTCGTTTCTTACAGAGCAATAATATTCCATAACATTCATATACCATAATTTATTCAGCCACTCTCCAATTGATGGGCATCTATTCAGTTTCCAGTTTCTAGCCACTACAAAAAGGGCTGCCACAAACATTTTTGCACATGTGGGTCCCTTTCTTTCCTTTAAGGTCTCTTTGGGATATAGGCCCAGTAGAAACACTGCTGGGTCAAAGGGTATGCACAGTTTGATAACTTTTTGAGCATAGCTCCAAATTGCTCTCCAGAATGGTTGGATCCGTTCACAGTTTCACCAACAATGTATTAGTGTCCCAGTTTTCCCACATCCCCTCCATCAATCATTGTTACCTTTTCCTGTCATTTTAGCCAATCTGACAGGTGTGTAGTGGTATCTCAGAGTTGTCTTAATTTGCATTTCTCTGATCAATAGTGATTTGGAGCAACTTTTCATATGACTAGAGATGGTTTTAATTTCATCATCTGAAAATTGTCTGTTCATATCCCTTGACCACTTATCTATTGAAGAGTGGCTTGAATTCTTATATATATGAGACAATTCTCTATATATTTTAGAAATGAGGCCTTTATCAGAACCATTAAATGTAAAGATAATTTCCCAATTTGATGCTTCCCTCCTAATCTTGTCTGCATTAGTTTTATTTGTACGGAAACTTTTTAACTTACTATAATCAAAATTATCTATCTGGTGTCAATCACGAGTTCCAGATCTTCTTTGGACATAAATTTACTCCATCTCCATAGGTCTTAGAGGTAAACTATATTACGTTCCTCTAGTTTGCTTACAAAATCACTCTTTATATCTAGATCTTGAACCCATTTAGATCTTATCTTGGTATGTGGTGTTAGGTATGGGTCAAGCCCTAATTTCTTCCACACTAGTTTCCAATTTTCCCAGCATTTTTTTTTGCCTAATAGTGAGTACTTATCCCAAAAGCTGGGGTCTTTGGGTTTATCAAACACTAAATTGTTAAGGTTATTGCCTAGATTGTCTTGATAACCTATCCTATGCCACTGATCAACTGCTCTATTTCTTAGCCAGTACCAAATGGTTTTGATGATCACTGCTTTATAATATAGTTTTAGATCTGGTACAGCAAGGCCACCTTCATCTGCCTTTTTTTTCATTAATCCCCTTGAAATCCTTGACCTTTTGTTCTTCCAAATGAACTTTGCCACTATTTTTTCTAGATCTATAAAATAATTTCTTAGGAGTTTGATTGGTATGGCACTAAATAAGTAGATTAGTTTGGGTAGTATTGTCATTTTTATTATGTTCTCTCTGCCTACCCATGAGCACTTAATATTTTTCCAATTGATTAGGTCTGATTTTATTTGTGTGGAAAGTGTTTTGTAGTTTAGTTTGTATAGTTTGTGACTTTTCCTTGGCAGATAGATTCCCAAATATTTTATACTATCATCCATTATTAGGAATGGATTTTTTTTTGTATCTCTTGCTGCTGAATTTTGTTGGTAATATATAAAAATGCTGATGATTTATGTGGATTAATTTTGAATCCTGCAACTTTACTAGAGTTGTGAATTGTTTCTAGTAGTTTTTTAGTTGAGTCTCTAGGGTTCTCTAAGTATACCATCATGTCATCTACAAAGAGTGATAATTTGGTTTCTTCATTACCTACTCTGATTTCTTTTATCTCTTTTTCTTCTCTTATTGCTAAAGCTAACATTTCTAATACAATATTAAATAGTAATGGTGACAGTGGGCAGCCTTGTTTCATTCCTGATCTTATTGGTAATGGTTTTAGTTTGTCTCCATTACATATGATGCTTGCTGATGGTTTTAAATAGATGCTACTGATCATTTTAAGGAAAAGCCCATTTATTCCTATACTCTCTAGTGTTTTTAATAGGAAAGGGTGTTGGATTTTATCAAATGCTTTTTCTGCATCTATTGAGATAATCATATGGTTTTTGTTAGTTTGGTTATTAATATAATTAATTATGCTGATAGTTTTCCTAATATTGAACCAGCCCTGCATCCCTGGTATAAATCCTACTTGGTCATATTGTACTATCCTGGGGATGACTTTCTGTAATCTCATTGCTAATATCTTATTTAAAATTTTTGCATCAATATTCATTAGGGAAATTGGTCTATAGTTTTCTTTCTCTGTTTTCACCCTACCTGATTTAGCTATCAGCACCATATTGGTCTCATAGAAGGATTTTGGCAGTCAGTATACCTTCTGTCCCTATTTTCTCAAATAGTTTGTGTAGTATTGGAATTTATTGTTCTTTGAATGTTTGGTAGAATTCACATGTAAAACCATCTGGCCCTGGAGATTTTTTCTTAGGGAGTTGATTAATAGCTTGTTCTATTTCTTTTTCTAAAATGGGGCTATTTAAATAATTTATTTCCTCTTCTGTTAACCTGGGCAATCTATATTTTTGTAGATATCCCTCCATTTCATTTAGATTATCAAACTTACTGGCATAAAGTTGGGCAAAGTAACTCCTAATTATTGCTCTAATTTCCTCTTCATTGGAGGAAAGCTCTCCCTTACCATTCTTGACACTCTTAACAATTTGATTTTCCTCTTTACTTTTTCTTATCAAATTAACTAAAGGCTTATCTATTTTGTTGGTTTTTTCATAGAACCAACTCTTAGTTTTATTTATTAATTCAATAGTTTTCTTATTTTCAATTTTATTAATTTCTCCTTTTACTTTTAGAATTTCCAATTTGGTATTTAATTGAGGGTTTTTAATTTGTTCTTTTTCTAGTTTTTTTTTAATAAGCCCAATTCATTGATCTTTTCTTTCTCTATTTTATGCAAGTAAGCATCTAGAGATATAAAATTGCCCCTTATAACCACTTTGGCCGTATCCCACAAATTTTGGTATGCTGTCTCAATATTGTCATTCTCCTGGATGAAATTATTGATTGTGTCTATGATTTGCTCTTTCACTCATTCATTCTTCAGGATTAGATTATTTAATTTCCAATTAACTTTTGGTTTATTTTCTCCTGGCCTTATATTGCATATGATTTTTATTGCATCATGATCTGAAAAAGATGCATTTATTATTTCTGCCTTTCTGCATTTGATTTTGATGTTTTTATGCCCTAATACATGGTCAGTTTTTGTATAGGTTCTATGGACTGCTGAGAAAAAAGTAAACTCCCTACTGTCTCCATTCAACTTTCTCCATAGATCTATCATACTTAACTGTTCTAACAATTGATTTACCTCCCTAGTTTCTTTCTTATTTATTTTGTGGTTTGATTTATCTAATTCTGAGAGAGCAAGGTTGAGATCCCCCACTAGTATAGTTTGACTGTCTATTTCTTCTTGCATCTCTCTTAATTTCTCCCCTAGGAATTTGGATGCTATTGCACTTGGTGCGTATATATTTAGTATTGATATTGCTACATTATCTATGGTACCCTTTAATAAAATATAGTTTCCTTCCTTATTTCTTTTGATTAGATCTATCTTGGCTTTTATTTGATCTGAGATAAGGATTGCTACCTCTACTTTTTTTGTTCACCTGAAGCATAATAGGTTCTGCTCCAGCCTTTTACCTTCATCCTATATGTGTCACTATGTTTTAGATGTGTTTCTTGTAGATAACATATTGTGGGATTCTGGTTTTTAATCCAGTCTGCTATCTGCTTCCGCTTTATGAGAGAGTTCATCCCATTCACATTCACAGTTAGAATAACTAATTCTTTATTTCCTGCCATCTTATTTACCCAAGTTATGTTTTTCCCTTTCCTTTCCCCTTTCTCCCTTTCCCCCTCCTCAGTACTTGCTTTTGATGACCCCCTCCCCCAAACAATACTTCACCCTTTAGATCCCCTCCCCCTTTTTTTACTCCTTTCCCCTGATTCTTCTATTTTCCCTTCTAATAGTTTATCCCTTTCTTTTCCTCCTTTCCCTCCCACTTCCCTCTAGCAACAGACAACTTTCTATGTGAAATCAAGTGTCTGATATACACTTTTAGAACCCAACCTGACTAGAGTAAGATTTACACAATGCTCATCTCCCTCCCCTCTTTCTCTCAATTATATTAGGTTTTCTTTGCCTCTCTCTTCAAGTGATTTTACCTTGTTTTTACCTCCTTTTTTTAAGATCTTATTTTACCACTTTTTCCCTCTTTTCCCCAGTATGACAACCTTTCCCCCTCTAGTTCTCTTTTTCATATTATCAAAGTAATATCTAGTTAATTATACCCCCAAACTTTAAGTATCCCCCTAGTAAAAATAAAGTTCTCAAGAGTCCTTTCCTTTTTACCTTTTTATGCATCTCTTCAGTTCTGTGTTTGGATGTCGAATTTTTTGTTCAGATCCGGTCTTTTCATTAGAAATAGGTGAAATTCACCTATATCATTGAATGACCATCTCCTTCCCTGGAGGATAATGCTCATTCTAGCTGGATAAGTTATTCTTGGCTGTAATCCAAGTTCCTTTGCCCTTTGGAATATCTGGTTCCAAGCCCTTCGATCCTTCAATGTGGAGGCTGACAGATCGTGTGTGATTCTAATTATTGATCTTCGGTATTTGAATTGTTTCTTTCTAGCTGCTAGCAGAATCTGTTCCTTGGTGCTATAGTTCTGAAATTTAGCCACTATATTCCTTGGGGTTTTAATTTTGGGGTCTTTTTCAGAAGGTGATCGTTGAATTCTTTCAATGGTGATTTTGCCTTCTGATTCTACAATCTCAGGGCAGTTTTCTTTCAGGATTTCCTGGAAGATAGTGTTTAGATTCTTTTTTTCATCATGGCTTTCAGGAAGTCCAATAATCCTTAGATTGTCTCTCCTTGGTCTATTTTCCAAGTCAGTTGTTTTTCCTAGGAGATATTTCATATTTTCTTCTAATTTTTCATTTTTTTTGCTTTTGTTTGAATGATTCTTGAAGTCTTATTGAGTCATTCACTTGCATTTGTTCAATTCTTATTTTTAAAGTGTTGTTTTCTTCAGTTACCTTTTTAAGTTCCTTTTGTAACTGGCCAATTGAATTTTTTTGTTCATTGTACTCTTTTTCCACTAATTTTATTTTTCAGTGCATTATTGTCTTTTTCCACTTCACTGATTTTATTTTTCAATAAATTGGTGTCTTTTTCATATCTCTTTTGCAGGGCATCATGTCCTTCTTGCAAGATATTGTATCCTTCTTGCACTGATTTCAATTTATTTTCCCATTTATCTTCTAGCTCTTTTATGAGGTTCTTTAAGCAATCTTCCAGAAAGGCCTTTTGAAAAGGGGACCAGTGATGGTCCTTAATAACTTCCTCTGTGGTTTTGTCTAAAGGAACCTCAGGATCTGGGGTCATCCCTTCTTTCTCTCGATAAAAGCTGTCTATGGTGAGAGCTCTCCTTTGCTTCTTCATTTTTTTTAGGCAGTGTGGATGTCTCTTTAAGGCTTGGAAAAAAATGGCTGAAGTTTTTTGCCCTGAGGCAATTCCTCTAATTAACTTAAGGTGCTGGGCCGGTGGGGGCTAGGACTAAGTCCGAATTACTCCTTCAACAAGGTAAGTCTGCCAGAACATGTGCCCTCAATCAGGGCAGAGTGTCCTGAGTGCCTCAGATAAACTCCAGGTGTTTGGAGTTTGGAGTTTGGAGTTTCTGCCATGATGAGCTGAGTCCCACCCTCACTTCCGGCCTATACCAAGTAAACTGTTTATCCCTCTGTCCGAGTTAAACAAACCTGATATGAAGTTCTTCAGAAAGCAGTGTCCAAATATTTCTGGATTCATTGACTTGAAGATCAGTTCAGAGGCTTATTTTATTGTTGGTTTGAGAGAAGATCGGAGGAGGATGCAGAGAGTCATGTTTTCACTCCGCCATCTTGATTCCGCCCCACCCCCCTGATCATTTCTTATAGAACAATAATATTCCATAACATTCATGTACCATAATTTATTCAGCCATTCTCCAATTGATGGGCATCCACTCAGTTTCCAGTTTCTTGCCACTACAAAAGGGCTGCCACAAACGTTTTTGCACAAGTGGGTCCCTTTCCTTCCTTTAAGATCTCTTTGGGATATAAGCCCAATAGAAATACTGCTGGGTCAAAGGGTATGCACAGTTTGATAACTTTTTGAGCATAGTTCCAAATTGTTCTCCAGAATGACTGGATTCACAACTCCATCAACAATGTATTAGTGTCCCAGTTTTCTCAAATCCCCTACAACATTCATCCTTGTCTTTTCCTGTCATCTTAGTCAGTCTGAGAAATGGAAGGTGGTACCTCAGAATTGTCTTAATTTGATTAATTTCTCTGATTAATAGTGATTTAGAGCACCTTCTCATATAATTAGAAATAGTTTTAATTTCTTCCTGATCATTTCTTATAGAACAATAACATTCTATAGCATTCATATACCATAACTTATTCAGCCATTCTTCAATTGATGGGCAAACACTCAGTTTCCAGTTTCTTGCCACTACAAAAAGGGCTGCTCCAAACATTTTTGCACATGTAGGTCTTTTTCTTTTTTATGATATCTTTGAAATATATGTCTAGTAGAGCACTGTTAAATCAAAGGGTATGCACAGTTTGATAGCCCTTTGGCCGTGGTTCCAAATTGTTCTCCAGAATGATTCGATCAGTTCACAACTCCACTAACAATGTATTAGTGTCCCAGTTTTTCCACATCCCCTCCAACATTTATCATTATCTTTTTCTATCATCTTAGTCAATTTAAGAGGTATGTGGTGGTATCTCAGAGTGGTCTCATTTTGCATTTATCTAATCAATAATGATTTAGAGCATTTTTTCATATGTATAGAAATGGTTTTATTTTCTTTGAAAATTGTCTGTTCATATCCTTTGACCATTTATCAACTGGAAAATGACTTGGATTCTTATAAATTTGAGTCAATTCTTTATATATATTAGAAATGAGGCCTTTATCAGAACCCTTGAGAATAAATCCTTCCTGCCACCAAGTTTTCTGCTTCCCTTCTAATCTTGGCTGCATTGGCTTTGTTGGAACAAAAACTTTTTAATATGATCAAAATTATCCATTTTGCATTACATAATGTTCTCTACTTCTTTGGCCATGAATTCCTTTCTTCTTCCTAGATCTGAGATGTAGACTATCCCTTGTATTCCTAATTTTCTTATAGTGTCACTCTTTGTCTAAATCATGAACCCATTTTGACCTTATCTTGGTATAGGGTGTTAGGTTTTGGTCAATGCCTAATTTCTGCTATGCTATTTTTTAATTTTTTCCAGCAATTTTTGTCAAATAGTGAGTTCTTATTCTAGAAGCTGGAGTCTTCATGTTTATCAAATACTAGATTACTATAGTCACTGACTATTGTCTCTTGTGAACCTAATCTATTCCACTGATCAACTACTCTATTTGTTAGCCAGTACCAAATGGTTTTGATGACCATTGCTTTATAATATAGTTTTAGGTGTGGTACAGCTAGGCCACCTTCATTAGAATCTTTTTTCATTAATTCTCTTGAAATTCTTGACCTTTTGTTCTACCAGATGAATTTCATTATTTTTTTTAACTCTATAAAGTAAATTATAATTATTTATTATTATATTGTATGTTTACTCTGTTCCACTGTTCCACCTTTCTATTTCTTAGTACCAGATAGATTTCATAATTTCCATTTTATACAGTTTAAAATGTAATACTGTTAAACTAAGGTACATAGATATTGCAGTGGATAGAGTGTCTGGATCTGAAGTCAGGAAGGTTCATCTTCATGAGTTCGAATACAGCCTTAGTCACTTCCTAGCTTTGTGAACCTGCAAAAGTCATTTAACTCTGTTTGCCTTAGTTTCCTTACCTGTAAAACGAGCTGGAGAAGGATCAAATCACTCCAGTATCTTTACCAAGAAAACCCCAAATGAAGTCATGTAAAGTCAGACACAACTGAAAAACAATTGAACAACAACAAAAACATATGAAACTTATTATTTCATTAATTATTTTGATAATTTTGACTGTCAAATTTAAAAAAAAATTTACTTATTTTTCTGACTCAATAAAATAATATTTTAGTAATTTAATTGGGATGGCACTGAATAAGATTAGTCTAGGTAGTTTAAATAGTTAAGTAGTTTAGATAAAATTTTTATTTTATTATATTTGCTCTGCTCATCTATGAACAATTACTATTTACCCACTTATTTAAATCTAACTTTATTTGTATAAAAAGTATTTTATAATTATGTTCCTCTAGTTCCTGGGTTTGTCTTGGCTGGAATACTCCCAGGTATTTTATATTGTCTATGGTTATTTTAAATGGGTATCTTTTATTATCTCTTTTTATGTGGTTTTGTTGGTGTTACATAAAAAAAAACTGATGATTTATATGAATTTATTTTATATCTTGCTTCTATACTAAAATTGTTAATTGTTTCAATTATGTTTTTAGTTGACTCTCTAGAATGTTCCAGGTATATCATTACATCATCTTCAAAAAGAGATAGATTTATTACCTCATTGTTCATTCTGGTTCCTTCACTTTTTTTTTTCTTTTCTTGCTGTTGCTAGCATTTTAGCACAATATTGAATAGTATTGATTAAAATGGGCATTTTTATTTCACTCCTGATTTTATTAGGAAGGCTTCTTGCTCATCCCCCTTACAAATAATGCTTTTTGATGATTTTAAGTAGATATTTCTTTCCATGTTAAGGAAAACCCATTTATATCTATGCTTTCGAGTGTTTTTAATAGGAATGAGTGTTGTATTTTGTCAAAGGTTTTTTTATATATCTATTGATATAATATGATTTTTGTTACTTCTGTTATTGATATTATCATTATATTAATAATTTTTTAATATTAAGCATTCCTTGCATTCTTGGTCACAATGAAAAATCTTTGTGATGAAGTGTTGTAGTTTACTAGCTTGTATTTTATTTAGGATTTTTGCATTCATATTCATTAGTGAAATTGTTTTCTTTCTCTGCTTTTGCTCTTCTTGGTTTAGACATTAGCACCAAATTTATTCAATAAAATTTGGTAGGACTCCTTCTTTGTTTGTTATTCTAAGTAATATATTTAATATTGAAATTAGTTCATCTTTAAATGTTTGATAAAATTCATTTGTTAATCCATTTGGTCCTGGTGCTTTTTTTCTTAAGAAACTCAATTATTGCTTGTTAAGTGTCTTTCTAAAATAGACTAATTTAGATTGTCTATTTTCTTATCTGTTAATCTAGGCAGTTTATATTTTTGTAGGTATTCTTCCATTTCACTTAAATTGGTAAATTTATTGACATATAATTGCACAAAATAACTCCTAATAATTGCTTTATTTTTATCTTCATTAGTGTTGTATTCACCATTTTCATTTTTTATTTTACTGGTTTGTTTTTCTTCTCTCTTTAAAAAAATCATATTAACCAATGCTTTATTTTATTTTCATCTCATAAAACCAACTCCTACTTTTATTTATTAATTCAATGTTTTATTAGTATAACTTTTAATTTTTAGAATTTCCAATTTGGTATTTAGTTGATTTTAAATGTGTTCTATTCCTAGCTTTTAAAATTGCATACTCGATTGATTTGCTTGCTCCATTTTATTGAGTGGTTAGAGTGCTTAGAGATAGAAATTTTCCTCTAATAACTGCTTTTGCTGCATCCCATAGGTTTTGTGTGTGTTGTCTCATGTTTATCATTCTATTTAATAAGATTATTTGTTTCTATGAATTGTTCTTTTTTTAAAGCTTTTTATTTTCAAAACATATGCATTGATAGTTTTCAACATTCATTCCTGCAAAACCCTATGTTCCAAATTTTTTTCTCTCTCCCTTCCCTTCACCTCCTCCCCTAGACAACAAGCAATCCAATATATGTTAAACATGTACAATTTTATTATATAAATTTCTACAATTATCATGCTACCCAAGAAAAATCATATCAAAAAGGAAAAAAAAATGAGAAAGAAAACAAAAAGCAAGCAAACAACAACCAAAGAGTGAAAATACTATGTTGTGATTCACATTCAGTCCCCACAATCCTCTCCTGTATGCTGATGGCTCTCTCTATCACAACACCATTGGAACTGACCTGAATCACCTTACTGTTGAAAAGTCACATCACTTGTTCTCACTCAGTCTTTAAGATTAGGTTAGTCTCCAATTAATTTTTATTTGTGTTTCTATGGGCTCTTATTAAAGAGAATTTATATTGCTTTATGATATGAAAAGAATGCATTTAATATTTCTGGGTTTTTTTACATTTAAGTATAGAATTTTTATGCCCTAATTCATGTTTAATTGATGTAAAGGAACCATATGCCAGTGAGAAAAAAAGGCATATTTCTTTCTATTTCCATTCAATTATCTCCAGATATATCTTAATTGAAGAAAGTGAAGAAAGGTACATGAGGAGGCAATGTGATGAACAAGATGAGTTAAATTTTGCTATTATCCTTAAATCATTCATTTAATGAAAGGCCTTCACCCATCCTTTTTGTTTTGACTTCCATCTCTCTTCCCAAAGGTCTTTTCTCAAGAGACTGTAATAGGCTTTAGAGAAAAGTATTATTTTTTTTATTATTTTCTACTTTATTATACATGAGATTTTAAATATGCCTTCACAATAATCACATGATAATAATCATAATTATTTTTGACATTTGCACAGGATTTGGAAATGACTTATGAGATCATCTATTCTAACTCCCTCATTTTATATTTGAGGAAACTGAGGCCCAAGGTGGTAAAGTGATTTATTTGCATAAGGTCATATAGGTCTTAAGTATTAGAGACAGGATATGACCCTGAGTTTTCTGAAACCCAAGCTAGTGCTAGAAGTCTTATTTGAATTCAAGTCCTCTGACTCCAAGGTCAGTGCTCTTTTTCCTCTGTACCTTGCTACTTTTATAAAGGTTTGCAAATTACGTTCACATTCATTATTTCCTTAATTCACATTCGTTATTCCTCACAATGACCCTCTGAAAAAGAGAACACAAATATTGTCACACTCATTTTACAGATGAATACTCAGAGAAAATGAATGATTTACTCAAGATCAAACAACTACTAAGTGTTGGCTTTAATTTCTCCTGATTCCCTTTTCAGTGCTCTTTATGCCATATTACTTGGCTCCTGAGGAATAGCAATCCCAGGGAATGCCAGCATCTTTCAAAAGGACAGCTTTTAAATGGGCCAGTCCCTGCAGGTTACTGCATGTGATGTTTGCTGCACTGTCTGCAGAGAGTATTTTGGGGCTGGTATTTTGTCAAATGAATAACTTATGCTGATGACTGTTGTAATAAATTATGTGGGGAACCCAGCATTATCTTGGGTCCTTGCTTCCCCTATAAACCACACAGCAGATGCAAGCAGTCTTTTATGACCTGGAAAGGAAAATGTAGCCTGTATAATTATAAAATGCCAGAACTTAGATGTACAGTCTTCAAGTAGAAAAGGACAGAAGTGCAAAACTCCAGTGTTCTCATTTTAAGGTTTACTAAAACTTCCAATGCATCATGTCCTACCAAGTCTTGTCAGTTGAGTAGAGAGAAGGATACCAATATTTTCCAAGTTTGTAACTTCAGTGACTCTTAGTTTTCCCTTATCCCATTTATCCATTCAGTTTTCATCTCTACACCCCCAGCATCCCTCACATTTTTATCCCCTTTTCTCCAGTCACATAAGTTTCATCCTGATTTAGATTCTTGTAACTTCTTGCCTGGGATATTGGAATAGATTGTTAGCTGATCTCTCAGTTTCAAGTTTCTTCTCACACCAATCTATAGTCCAGTGGAAAGATCACTATTTAAGACACAAGTCTTACAAGTGGTGCATCTCAGATTTTCACTTGTGAACTTCGGCAACTCACTTAACTTTTCTGAGCATCACTGTCATCATCTATAAAATGGCAACTTCTGAGTTCCTTTCTGGCTCCTAATTTACAATCCAACAATCCAGTTGCCAAAGTAATTTTCTTAAAGCAAAAGTTTGACCATGTCACTCCTTTCTTTACTCAATAAACATTATCACTGTATTATTTCTAGAATGAAATATAAATTCTTCTTTTTTGACAAAATCATTTGAAACCTGCCTTTTTCAACTTTATTACATATGTTTCTCCTCCATGCATACTATAGTCTAGTTAAACTGTAATCTTTTTATGTTATTTTTTTTACAAATGACATTGCATCCCCATATTTCTGTTTTTGTAGTGTCGGACTCCTTAAAATGAATAACTTTATTTCCTCTCTCTCTCTCTCTCTCTCTCTCTCTCTCTCTCTCTCTCTCTCTC
>JAJPUD010002800.1:62175-141580 GCA_023553655.1 Myrmecobius fasciatus
GCCCTTTTTGTAGTGGCAAGAAACTGGAAATCGAAAAGATGCCCATCAATTGGAGAATGGCTGAATAAATTATGGTATATGAATGTTATGGAATATTATTTTTCTGTAAGAAATGACCAACGGAAGTATTTCAGAGAGGACTGGAGAGACTTGCATGAACTGATGCTGAGTGAAATCAGCAGAACCAGGAGAACATTATACACAGCAACAAGACTATACGATGATCAATTTTGATGGACATGGTTCTCTTCAACAATGATGTGATTCAAACCAGTTGTTCAACGATGAAGATAGTCATATACATCCAGAGAGAGGCCTGTGGGAACTGAGAGTGAACCACAACACAGCATTTTAACGCTTTCTGTGAATATTTCCATGCATTTTGTTTTCCTTCTTAGGTTGTTTTTTCTTCTTCTCTTTCTAGATCTGATGTTTCTTGTGCAGTAAGATAATTGTATAGATATGCATACATGTATTGTATTTGTCATATAATTTATCCTATTTAGCATGTATTAGATTACCTGTCATCTAGGGGTGGGGGGGAAGGAGGGGAAAAGCTTGGGAAAAAAAAAGTTTTTGCAAAGGTCAATGTTGAAAGGTCACTCATATATTTTGTAAATAAAAAGCTTTATATATATAAAAAAAAAAAGATCTCTTTGGAATACAAGCCCAGTAGAAACACTGCTGGATCAAAGGATATGCACAGTTTGATAGCCCTTTGGGCATAGTTCCAAATTGCTCTCCAGAATGCTTGAATCAGTTCACAGTTCTACCAACAATATATTAGTGCCCCAGTTTTCCCACACCCCCTCCAACATTAGTCATTATCTTTTCCTGTCATCTTAGCCAGTCTGAGAGTGTGTAGTGGTAGCTCAGAGCTGTCTTAATTTCCATTTCTCTGATCGATAGTGATTTAGAGCACCTTTTCATATGACTAGAAATGGTTTTAATTTCTTCATCTGAAAATTAAATCTGTTCATCTGTTCATATCCTTTGACTATTTATCAATTGGAGAATGGCTTAAATTTTTATAAATTTGAGTCAATTCTCTATATATTTTAGAAATAAGATCTTTATCAAAAGTTTTAATGTAAACATTTTTCTCAGTTTATTGCTTCCCTTCTAATCTTGTCTAAATTGGTTTTGTTTATACAAAACTTTTTAATTTAATATAATCAAAATTATACATTTTGTATTTAATAATGTATTCTAGTTATTCTTTGGCCACAAATTCCTTCCTTCTCCATATACCTGAGAGGTAAACTGTCTTTTGTTCTTCTAATTTGCTTATAATATTACTCTTTATGTTTAAATCACAAATCCATTTTGACCTTATCTTGGTATAGGATGTTAGATGTGGGTCAATGTTTTTGTCATACTAATTTCCAATTTTCCCAATTTCTGTCAAATGCAAATCATACTTCTTAGGTATCACTGAAACTTGGTAGGATAGAACCCATGTCTGAAATACGATTCTGCACCTTACTCAGAAAAAAACAAGATGTACAAAAGAATGGAAGAGGTGGTGGTAGGACAACATTGTACATTAAGAAGTTATACCCATATGAAAATATTCAGGAATCTGAAGAAGGAAAACGTTATGTAGAATAACTGGATAATGTTCAATGGAGAGAGGAACAGAAATAATTTTGTCATAGATCATCTGAACAGAAAGGTGAATCAGATGAAGAGTTTGGAAAACAAATAACGATTCTTGAACAATATTGGAAAACCTCAATTATCTAGATATCTATTTGATCTCTCCTTCTTTCCCTCCCTCCTTCTCTCCCTCCCTCCTTTTCTCCCTCCTCTCTCTCTCTTCTCTCTCTCTCTCTCTCTCTCTCTCTCTCTCTCTCTCTTTCTCCTTCTCTGTCTCTGTCTCTCTCTCTCTGTCTCTTGGTCTCTGTGTATGTGTGTCTCTCTCTGTTTCTCTCTTTCTGTGTCTCTCTGTCTCTGTCTTTCTCTTCGCTTTCCCCAACAGCAAAGCATTCCATAGCATGTTGACCTGCCTAGATGATAATTTTATCCTTCAGAAGTTGAAGGAACTAACATAGGGAAATTCTATATTGTATTTGATTTTTTTACTACCAGGGAAGAATTGCTTGTTGGGTGGAAATAATGGGGAAATTGGAGAAAAGTGACCTCCAAGAGTTTGTGATGGAAAAAGAAAATCTGAGTAGAATCTGAGATATACCCAGACTTGTGGAAAAGCAGATTTCAAAAGATTGAAAGAGACATTGGGTAGGCTCCCTTGAACTTAAAGTCTGCAGGGAAAATTGTCCCATGAGGAATGTGAAACTCTTAGGAGTGAAATTCTGAGGGTATAAAATTAAAAAAAACTAAACCAAAGAGGAATTATCTGGAGAAAACATTATGAATCTACAAGGGACTCACTAAGTTAGATTTTTTTTTTAAAAAAGGATGTACAGAAGATGGAAGCAAAGACATGAAATCCAAGAAAGGGACCCCCCCCCCAAGAAAGGGATGAATCCAAGAGTATGAGATACTGTTCTAAAAAATTAATGTCAAGAATGCTAAAGCTCAGAACGAGTGAAAGTGGCAAGGGAAGCAAAACAAAAATTTTGTGTTTGTTTTTTAAAGCTATATATTGAGCTATTTAAGAAATTACCATCCTTTTGCTGCTTACTTCTGGGTTAGGCGTGCTTAGGATACATTTCTAATTCTTATGTCTTTTGCCTCCCTTCTTGTATCTGATTAGCTTCCCACTGAACAGTTCTCCTTGCTTCTTCTGACCATCACCTGAGAGATTTGAAAAGGCAACCCTTTCTCATTATAGGTAGGCTATTCGCTGTTTCTACTCTGTCTTCCTCTTTCTGATCCCAACAAGGGGGCTGGATAAAAACACTCTAGAGACTAGGGGAAAAAATAAGGATCCCCTGAATCTCCTCAGTAGTTAGGACCATAGAGAATATCTTCACTTGTTTCCAGAGAGGTGGTATAGATGAGGTCACAGAAAGCAGACCAAATCTAGGAGCCATAGGACTGAGTTGGATCTTGGTTTTAACATTTCCCTGTATGATCTCAGATAAATCACTTAATCAAGGATTCCATTTCTAGGCTTTTATTTCCTAATCTATAAATAAAGGGATTGAGTTACATGGACTCTAAAATTCCACATTATTATAAACACCTACATCTCCCTCAGTTTTATATTCCTTTGTGCGTGTTGTCTTCCTCTTTAGAATGCAAGTTCCATCCATCAATCTATCTATCTATCCATCTATCTTGTAATTCTAGCATTCTGTCGGACTACTGACTGAACTAATTCTGTGATTCATCTCTCTTTGCTTTTTTATTCTCTGTTCCCTTTTCACTCTTCTTCCTTCGATATCCCTTCCTTTTAAAGTTTTATATTTGTGGGCAATGGTAAGATGGTGAAATGAGACCACAAAGTTGTAGAAAGAGAACGTGTCAGTAAAATTATTGGATATTAGCCACCAATATATCAGAAAGAAGCCAGCTTTCCCCAAGCTTTTTTTCTTCTAGCCCTTGTCCTTTCTCCATGACTAGAAGAAGAAAGACTCTGGTTCTTTTTTCTTTGTTTGCTTTGAGGACTTATAGGGTTGTTTGTTTTTCAATATTTATCACATAAACTTTGCAAAACAGTTCTTTGTTAGCAAGTTTTCCAAATTCAAAGACAAGAGGAAGTATTTTTCTTTTTCTTTCCTTAGCCAGAGCCAGAATGTCTTAGATATTTGTGCCAGAGGGTACAGTTGGTACACTTTCCCATCCTCTTATACCGGCTTCATGAAAAGGCTGATGTCTCCTGAGGGTGATTAGTTAGTTTTGGAGCTCAAGGGAAAAGGCCTTGCTTCCTTGCCAGCTTTCTGGGGGAAAAAGTTAAAAAGAAAAACAACAGCACTCGAACCTTTGCAGATGGTTCTGCTAAGTCTCAAGACACTAAAATGACTTTTGTAAAGGTCAATTGTAGATACAGGGTCTATACAGGCAAAATGAATTGGAGGGTTGAGCAAATATCATATGAATTGAATCAGTATAGATGGAATCCAGGGATAATTCATATTTGCTTTCTCTTCTCTTCATTTTTTCTTCAGTAGTATTTCCTCTCCATGTTAATTTTTTGCATGTTGATTGGTTGAATAGAATCTTAGCTTATGTGAAAACTTAAATGAATTCTAATAACAATAAATCATATTCCTTTAGGACTTTATGATTTATGGGGTACTTTCCTCACAATAATTCTGTGAAAGGAGTAATACAAGCATGATCCACATTTTACAAATGCAGAAACTATAGGGACAGCTAAGTAGCATCTTAGTGCACAGAGGGTCTGAAGTCAGGAAGACTCCTCTTCCTGAGTTCAAATCTGACCTCAGATATTTACTAGCTGTGTAACCCTGGGCAAGTCACTTAGTCCTGTATACTTCAATTTCCTTATCTGCAAAATTGGTTCGAGAAAGAAATGGCAAACCATTCCAGTATCTTTGCCAAGAAAACACCAAATGGGGTTATGGAGAGTTAGACGTGACTGGAATGAGCCCACAACAGCAAAGTGAAGTTTTGAGGAGTCAGAAGACTTGATCACAGACAAAACTAGTAATTGTCAAAGCTGGGAGTTGAACACAAACCTGCTGGGGTCAAATCTAGAGCTTCTTCTACTGCTAGAGAACACTGTAGTTCAATTTAATTGTTCAATTAATCAGCAAGTATTCATTCAGTAAACACTGTGTGCCAGGCTCTGTTATAGATACAAATGCAAAGAATGAAACAATTCCTATTCTACACAAATTTAAATTATAATGAGATAACAGGAACATAATAATATTTATAGCATAAATGTAAAGCAGTAAATACATATATATGTATATATATAGTAGTTATATACAAAGTAGTTTGGGAGGGAGAGTATTAACAATTGTGAGGATCTGGATAGTCTTTACATACAAGATGGTGTCTGAGCAGCATATTATTGGAAGAGAGGAATCTATGAGTTGGAAGTAAAGAAAAATTGTATTTCAAATATAAGAGACAGCCAGGGCAAAGGCATGGAAATAGGAAACAAAGTCTTATATGTAAATGATAAAGATCAACTTGGCTAGATTGTAGAGAAGGATTGTGTCCAAAAGGAGTAAAAAGATAAAGCTAGATTGCATGAGGTTTTAAAAGCTAAATAGAGGAGTTTATATTTTATCCTAGAGAAAATGAAAATCCACTACAGTTGGCTAAGTAGCCAATCACATGGTCATATCTGCCCTTAAGGAAAATTACTTTGTCAGCAGTGTTATGGTGGACTGAAGTATAAGAGATTTGAAATAGAAAGACCAATTAAGAGGTGGTTGCAATAAATTAGGCAAGAGATGATAAAGTTCTGAATAAGGTGGAATGGAGAGAAGGGCTTTGATGCACAAGATGTGGTAGAGATAGAAATGGTAAGATCTGGAAACTGTCAGAATATGTGAGATAAGGGGGAATGGGTAATTTAGGAAAATGCTGAGATTATGAACTTGACAGACTGGAAGTGATGGTGCTTTTGGCAGAAATAGTTAAACATTTATTAAATGTTTTTATTTTTTGTGTTTATTAAACACAGCTTGTATGTAAAACATCATACTAAATACTGGGAGAGAGATTTAAAAAAAACAACCCAGATAACATTTAGTCCCCATCCTCATGGAGTTTACAATATAATAATTATAATTTATTTAGATAGGCTGGGATTAAGTTAGGTTTGCCATTGATTAGTCACCAACCTTTTTGAGGTCTTAGTTTTCTTATCTGTAAAATGATGGGTTTGAAATGGATACTTCTAAAGGTAATTTGTAGTTTGAATATTCCACATCTTGCTATACTCTGTGTCTAAATTAGTATGTGTTGGTTTTTTGGCTATATCACACAACTATTATTGTTTTTTATGAGAAGGATGTTTCATTCATAATGTTGATGAAAGTATTCAATAAAAACCTTTGCAGTTATTGCAACAGTTAGAACTATTCCTTGAGTTAATACTGAAATTCTCTCTCTCTCTCTCTCTCTCTCTCTCTCTCTCTCTCT
The DNA here is from genome assembly GCA_023553655.1 of Myrmecobius fasciatus. NCBI lineage: Eukaryota > Metazoa > Chordata > Mammalia > Dasyuromorphia > Myrmecobiidae > Myrmecobius > Myrmecobius fasciatus. The sequence continues at coordinate 68,209 of JAJPUD010002800.1, forward strand.
CTCTCTCTCTTTCTAACTTTTTAATTAAAAGTAACTTGTTTTCTCTTCCTTCTACCTTTTCCCCTAAAAAAATTGGGGAAAAACCCTTTGGCAACAAATGTCCACAGCAAGCAAAATAAATCCCCAAATTAGACACACACACACACACACACACACACACACATGTATATCTTATTTTGCATCCTGAGTTGATAAACTCTGTTAGGATATGGGCACTATGTATCATCATCTGTCATCTGGTATTAACGTTGGTTATTGTGTTAAGTTCCAAAGTCTTTTTAAAGTTATTTATCTTTATTTATTTAGAACAATTTGTGACAAATTGTTTTCTATATTCTACTTGCTTCACTTTTTTTCAATTCACATACATCTTATGTTTCTCTGAAACTGTTCCTCTTATCATTTCTTACAGCACAACAATATTTCTATACATTCATATTCCATAATTTGTTTAGTCTTTCCCCAATCAATGGATATCCCCTTAGTTTCTAGGTCTTTGACACTACAAAAATCTGCTATAAATATTTTTACACTTACATGTGTATATTTTTGAATGTACTTTATCTTATTCCTTTGATTTTGGGGGGAGTATAAGGCTTGGGTCAAAGGGTATACCTAGTTTTGTAACTTCTGGGTCCATAATTCCAAATTATTTCCCAGTATGGCTGAACAAATTCACAGCTTCACCAATAGCACAATAGTGTGCCCAATTAATGCAATGAATGACAGAAGAGTTACATCAAAGGAGATAATTGAAATTCCAATCTCTCTTTAAAATTAGAAAATGGTTGGGACAGAAAATATCCATAATTACTGGCTTAAATGTTTAACAATCAGGCAAATAGGCCAATTATATTAAATTAGACCATTATCACAGATAAGACCATTCACTACAATCACTTGGATATAACAGAGACTTTCAAAATATAAAAATATCTTTTATGGATGTTGCCATATTGAATATGCAAAATCCCCAAAATAAAAGATATGAAAAACTTTCAAAATATACAAACCTAGTCAAAGAAATCAAAACTATGTGAGAACAAGAAGTACAAATCATTCCTATTAGTCTGTCTACTATTGAAATTGAGCCAAAGACAACTTTTTCAGTAAATCAACAGAATATGAGCTTCATTCCCAATTCATTCAATTACAATAAATCAATCATTTAATACACTTGCAAAATAGTTCATCAAATAATAACCTTAAAAGTAGACTTGTCTCAGGATCATTTTTGTCTGATCCCCATCCATTGAGTACAAAGATAGCAAGAAGGAAAAATAACCATAATACCTTGTTCTTTAAGTTTTGCAAAGTGATTTAAATGTTGTTTTGTTTGAATCTCAGAACATTGGAAAGACCATTGGATTTGGAAGCAGAGGACCTGAGTGTAAGAGCTTCATTTACCACCTACTAACTATGTGGTTTTGGGTAGGTCACTTAACCAGACCTCTTCCCTTATCTGTAAAATGAATGAGTTGGATTATATTTCTTCTAAGGTATCTTCCATTATCTCAGCCTTTTCAATCATTCAATTAGAGAATTCTATATTCCATTTTGCCAAGATTCAGAAAGGTTGTTATCAGCCCATGGTTATAGTTAGAATCAAAGGCTAATTTTGAAGCTAGGTCTTCCTGTCTCTAGAGCTGTTACTCACAACACCATGCTCATATTTCCTCATTACCAGTCTTCAACAACATTTCCAACAACTCTAATTTAGTACTAAAACTTACAGCCAGTGCATCTAATCATGAAATACTACAGCTCAGAAAGAACTTAGGCATCGCCTAATCTAACTATCTCATTTTATATGGGAAGAAACTCAGGCTCAGGGAGATTGTAACTTGCTTAAGGTGGCACAGTTAGTATGTGATAGAACTATATTTGAACACAATCCTTTTGAATTCAGGAAATCCAGGGTTCTGTCCCTATGCTATACTTTCCTAAGTGACATATAAACAATAATTATTTATTTAAGAAATTATAAATAACTTAATGAAAAAAGGACCATTTGTGCCCAGCCTGGGATGGAGTCTTCTGAACTCATATTGGTGTGATCAGCCAGAGTTGGACACACTGTACATTGATCCAGATATAGTGATGTAATTTTAGTCCTTTTTGAATACAAAGGACAATAGCCATTTAATAACCAATCTCTTTGGGTTTTCTTGTTTCAATGACGGAGAAAGCCTGTTAGTGGCTTGTGTCCCTTTTTATGAGCAGCTTAAAGAGAGGCTTTGTATCTACAAGCATTTAAGATGAGTCTGTCTAGCAATGTTGCTAAGATCCTTGTGATTCAGGATGGAAAAAATTGCCCCACTTCCAAAGTAGTCATCCTGGTTGTTTTATCTCAAGCCAGAGGCTCTCTTTTCTAGAGAATAGAGTGAATTCACCAGTAGAGGCTTTCTGGTACTAGATAGATACCTAATGATGGAAACATCTCATCTTTTCTTCCATCCTCAAACACTGAATTGCATCAGTGGAAAAAAAAAGTTCATGCATCTGAATAGATTGTTTAAACATAGGGATAATTATGGCAAACAAGGGCCCGTGTCTACCCATTATGACATTAGGACCAAAGTTTTCTTATTGGGAAAAATGTGTATTCCACTGCATATGCCAGAATTAAACTAATGACATTTTATTGTCATTTCCAAAGAATCCACCCAAGAACCCTGTGTATTTGGCCAAAAACTCTGCCTGTCATCCTAGAATCACACAATTAATTCATAATAGAGCTTAATGTACAGGAGGAAAAAGATTTAATTGTTTTTTATTATCTATTTCCCTCTCTCACCTGTTTAAGAAAAACAAGGGGAAAAAGAGAACATTCCCAAGGTGCTTCATCAGTTTGCGGACTATATATGGTTTTCATTAAACAGCCAGAAAGACTAGTGATATATAAAACAATAGGCCTTTATTACAAGAAAATTTATTACAAGAAAAACATTTATTACAAGAAAATCTAACATGGAATTTTGAGAGACAGGGGCATCTTAGGAATAGGAGCAAAGGAACAGGCATTCAACAAAGTAAAGATATTTCGGCCCCTTTTACTGGAATTGAGGATGAGGATGTTAGCTCAGACATATTGCTTTCTAGACCAAGATGTAAGAGGATAATATCTAACAGTAATTTTTTAGAGAGATTGTCCTTTGACTGGAATACCCAGGTTCCATCAAGTTTCTTGCCTTTCTTCTTCTTTGATATGTGGGATAGTAAGAATCACATAATCATAGAATCTTAGATTTGGAACTGAAAAAGAAATTAGAAAAATTTCTAATTTTTAATAAAAAAAAGAAAATAGAAAAATTCAATTTATTCATTTTTCAGATAAAAAATTAAGACAACTAGAAATTATTTGGTGGTTTTTGTTATTGTTGTTATTTGTCTTTTGCTCTCCAAGAGGATCAATGATATCACAAGGGTAATGTCTTGACTTGTATGGGAATTGGATTTAAGTGAGGCAGAGCTGCACAAAGTCATCAAGGCAAAAGTCAAGATAATTCAGAAATCAAGTAGTATGCTCAAAATCATATAGCTAGTAAGTATCTGAGGTAGAATTTGAACCCAGGTCTTCTGCAAGTCCAGTGTCCTCTTGACTATTCTATAATGTCCCTCAAGTCATCTTCATCCTAGAGAATTTCCATAAGGAAGCTAAATTCGTGGGTTTTAGATAGGGGAGAAGATGTTTGCTTAAGTGTGTTTGGTTGTTGTCCTGACCAAACTCTGATGTCACAAGTAGGCATATGATTGGGAAATGCCCAGTTGAGTGAATATAAAGCAATGAAGTTTCAAGAAAAAGATGGGAAGAACTTTTAGTTAGAAGGTAGGGTCTAGTACAAAGGAGAGGCAGAAAGTGAGTCCTGTGAGTCTAAAAGAAGCCTTTCAAAATAGGATTTTTGGAGTACTTAGAAGACATAGGGAGAGAGGAATAAAAAAAAGGAGAAAAGTAAAAGTAAGAAAGGAGAAGAGGAAAGCAGAAGTTAGGAAGGACACTTTTAGTCAAAGATGTGCAATTTAATTTAGTCCATTTTTATCAGATTCCATTTGAAGCAGGTATATGACTAGAGCTATGCTTTGGAATGATTGGTTTGGCAGAACTGCATAGGATAGACTGGTGTGACAGAAAATCTGTAGGTATGGAGATTGGATAGAAGGCTAGCGTAATCAAACAGGGGAGGAGTAAGTCCTTCATAGATTCAGACCCCAAAAATGTGTTGGTGACAAGAATGATCTAGGGGAAGGGATAGAGGCAAAAGATCCCAAGGAGGTAGAATTGAAAGAACTTGACTCCTGAATGGATGTAGGGGAAGATGGTTAAGGGAATTGTACAAGACAGCACCATGTTTAGAACCTAGGTGATTGGGAGAATGTCAATGGCTTCAATAAATATAGGAAAGAAATGGGATTAAAAGGAACTAAGGTACTGAAATATTGTCCTCTCTTTTCTGTCCCATTTCCACCTCCTTCCATTACCATTTACTCCATATATATGAAATCAGAGCCATTGGAATTCAATAATAGAGGCAAAAAACCCTAATGATATTTCTATCTCCAACTAGAGCAAGCCAGCTTTTGGGACAAACTGATGTATGATTCAGATATTTGAAAATTTGAGGCAAAGCTCTTTTGGGAAGAATAGGAGAATCACATTGGAAGGTTTTTTAGAAGATGTGAATATAGGGTTAATCAGGGAGCTTCATCCATTTATCATCAATCTTACCTCTAGCAAGTAATCACTTCAAAAGCCTTGGGTTCAAAAAGGATCATTTTCATAAGCTCATAAAATAGACCACAAATCCACGGAAGGCTTGAAGAATCTCAAGGAGAGAGTTAGACGAATTATTGTTTCCATTAAACCCTTTTCTTTCTTGTTGAATAAGCAACACACCAAAATAGAAAGTAATGGCTCCCCATTCAACTCACCCTTCCTTCCGGGGAGATTTTTCCTGGGTGGAACAGTCAGATGAGTTCCTAGTTTGTATAGATCTTATCAATTAGGAGTTATCTTTAGGTAGGTAAGTGGTGACCACTTAGACTTGAGTCTACCCTTTTACTTGAAGGAGTATTCAACTTGTAAAATGGCAACAGAGACTGCTGGCTTTTGTGCCACAGCTCATGTTGACCAACTGTTTTACATCTTACAAAGCATTTGTCTCATAATAACTCTATGATGGTGGTAGTGCATATGCATTAATCTTGTTTTCTGGAGGAGAAAACAGACTCAGATCCTTGCACAAAGTCTAGGAAGCACTTACTGGCACAGCTGAGACTTGAATTCAATTCCTGGGAGCCTGAATGTTTTTTTCGTTGCATTACAATGACTCAGAAAGGCCCTGAGTAGATTACCTATGGCTATCATGTCTCCCCACATTAGTATATATACTCCTTGAAAGGAGGCACTATGCTATTTGTTTTTCTTTGTATCCCCAGAGCTTAGCACTGTACCTGACATACTGTATACTCTTATTAAATGTTTATTGATTAATTTACTAAGACTCTCCAAATTATCTTTGGCTTCCCCTCATTCACAAATGAAATATTATATATAGAGAATTTTTCAAGCCTTTAAGTACTACATAATTTGGGTGTTAATATTATTATTAGTAGCAGCAGCTTGGGTAACTACCCCTCTCCTTATCTCCTCAGAATGATGCTGCTATGAAAGTAAGCACTATGGTCTTCCTAAAAGATATGTAGGAGGCTTGGTCTGACAGATCTGATGAAATTTACCTGGATGTGTCTTGGAGGGACAGAATACTTTTGTTGTGTCAAAATATCTTAGAGATAGTACAGTTTTCTAGAGCTAAAGCTTAGCAAGCAGGCTGTGTGCTAAGCTTGACATAACAATAATCCTTTTCTCTCAGAATGATATTCCCTCTGGCAAAGTGTATTGCTTGGACCAGCACCAGTACACTGAAGGATTTAGTTCCCCTTATTTCCCAGATCCATCTGTTACATATTCCCTGCCACTGACAGGTACTGCTCTCCTGTTCCTATCATAGAACTCTGTTTCTGTGCCCCACAGGGTGGCCGTGACCCCTCAAAAAACTTAAGACAATGGTTGTTCCTACGGGAACCAAGAACGCCTTTGTTGTCCAAGAAATGCTAACCCCGAGAATTTTCTCAAGAGCTAAAAATGATTGTGCTGTGGGCCAAATCCTTTTTTGTATTGTAAGAGGCTGCCATCAGAAGCACTAAGTCCTCCTTCTTCTACCTGCAGATGTTTCTTATGCTGAATTAACTTATGTTTGTGTCCTGACTCTCCTGTTTCTAATCTACTTTGTGTGGCTCCAGCCATCCACAGGTTAGAGGCTGGTTCTGGTCCAGTTGATAGTTCCTTCCTATTCTTGGTTTTCAGACCCACTCTGAGCTGTTTGTAACTCCCTTCTTATCCTAATATCTTGGCCAGGATAAAAGTGGCCCTACTTGCCTCCTCCTCCCCAAAAGGAATCTCACCAGTGCAATAATCTATGGGGGGAATTTAGTGTGGTAAAAAGTAATTGGAAAAAATATCAGAAGATCCTGTCACATCTCTGATTTGGGCCTGTTTCTTTAATTGCACAATGAGGGAGTTTAGATTGTGACTTCTATAATCTCTGTGGTCCCATACTACTTCAGATCTATGAACATGAACCCGTAAGAAAACTCAAATCAGACACAAGAAGAAGTCTTTCTATGACTAGGGGAGATATATTCTGTTCTCCTCTGCTTGGGAACATTATTTGGTCCACAGGTGACCTGTATTCATAGTGAAAGTAAGGCACTTGTTTTATAACTGGATGTTACTGCCAATGGAGAGAAGGAAGTTGTAGGTGGCATTGGAGGAATTCATTTGTGAAAGCTTTAGGTTATACTTTCCATTCTAGCCTATATTCTGCTGCCAAATTAATTTCTCTAATGTACAAATCTGATCTTGTCACTCCCCTGGTCAAACCCCATCAATCATTCCTTAATACCTACAGGATAGAATTCAAAGTGCTCCACAACTCACTTAATTTTAATTCATTTCAATTTGATTCAATTCAATTAAGTTCTATTCTGATTTACTAAGTGCCTATACTATATAAAGTAGAGTGGCGGTGAGGGTAGAGGGGTGTAACATTTTAATAGCTAGAGAGCCTGCCTTGGACTTAGGTGACTAGTGTCCAAATCTTTCTTCTGATAGATTCTCAATGTATGACCTTCAGCAAGTAACTTAACCTCTCAGTGTCCTAAGCAATTTTATAAGAATGTGAGTTGAAGAATAGAGGGAACTTCCTTACTTGGGGGCTTCCTTCACAGATTCAGACCCCAAAAATGTGTAAAACACTGTGGTAAAGTACTAGAAATGAAACGATGAAAAACAATATAGTCCTGTCCTCAAGGAGCTGGCAATTGTTGATTATTACCTTTATCATTAATAATAATAAAATATTTTATCCTGTACTTATCCTGAACTCATTATTAATAATAATCAATTATTTTATCTTGAACATAACACCAAATAAAATAAGCATTTCCATATACATAGTAGGATAGAAAAACAGTATTATTTATGAAACTACAACTTTTTATTATATATATAAATAGATATTGTTTTAATACAATAAATTCAACATGTAACTTTCTTTTTTTATATAAAGCTTTTTATTTTCAAAACACATGGAGATAGTTTTCAACATTCACCATTGCACAATCTTGTGTTGCAAATTTTTTTCTCCCTCTCTTCTCCCCATTCCCTTCCCCTGGATGGCAAGTAATCCAATATATGTTAAACATGTGCAATTCTTCTATACATATTTCCACAATTATGCTGCACATGAAAAATCAGATCAAAAAGGAAAAAGAAAAGAAAGAAAACAAAATGTAAGCAAACAACAGCAAAAGAAATGAAAATACTATGTTGCGAACCATAATCAGTGTCTGCAATCTTCTCTCTGGGTGCAGATGGTTCTCTTTAACACAAGACCATTGGAATTGGCCTGAATCACCATGTCAACATGTAACTTTCTTTTTTTAATTAATTAAAGCTTTTTATTTACAGAACATATGAATAATTTTTCTACATTGACCTTTGCAAAAATGTTTTTTGTTCCAATTTTTCCCCTCTTTCCCTCCACCCCCACCCCTAGATGACAGGTAGTCTAATACATGTTAAATATGTTAAATTATATGACAAATCCAATATATATATACATATTTATACAGTTATCTTACTGCACAAGAAAAATCAAATCTAGAAAGAGATAAAAAAACAACTTAAGAAGGAAAACAAAATGCATGGAAATATTCACAGAAAGTGTTAAAATGCTATGTTATGGTCCACACTCAGTTCCCACAGGCCTCTCTCTATATGTATATGACTATCTCCATCGTTGAACAATAGGAACTGGTTTGAATCACATCATTGTTGAAGAGAACCATGTCCATCAGAATTGATCATCATATAGTCTCAACATGTAACTTTCAAAGCTATTCAGCTTCTCTCTGATTCTTTCTGGTCTTCCTTCTATTCCCTTGTAGGGTTAAGAAAAAAAGTCTTCAGTTGTCTTTCTCTCTCCCTCCCTCTTTCTTTCCCTTCCTCCTTTCCTTCCTCTTTCCTTCCTCCCTCCCTTCCTTCTTTCCTTTCTTCTCTCCTTCCCTCCTTCCTTCCTCCCTTCTCCTCCTCTGACTAAAGCTTTATAAGAAAATTTGAGAAGGACAAAACACTTTCAGTTGTGAAAAATTAGGTAAGGTTTCATGGAAGAAGCAGGACCTGAGCTGGACCTTGAAGCAAGAGGATTCCAAAAGATAGACAGAGAGAGTGTATGGAGAAAAGAGAGACTGTGTGATTGACCCAAGGTAGAGAAATACAGGGTCAGTTTAACACATTAACCTTTAATCTAATTTGACTGGAAAGAAGAATATGAAAAGGAGAGGAGAGTGAAATAAATCTGGAAATACAGATCAGAGACAGATTATAGAGAGCCTAAATGGCAGGCTAAGGATTTATTTATTTATTCATTCACTCATTTATTTACACATGCTTTCAACTATTTAGCCATTCATTTATTGTATTATATATGTGTGTGTGTATACCTGTATATATTTTGTCCTACAAACTTGGCCCCATCATTCTCCTTCATCCTTTTCTCATATCACCCCCTGCTAACCAATCAACAAGTATTTTATTAAATGCTTTCTATGAGCCAGGCTTGTGTTAAATTGTGTGAACACAAAGACAAAACTGAAACTGATATTTCCTTCAAGATGCTTAAATTCTATAGGGCGTCAGACACCATGCATTTATATAGGGATATACAAAATATATTCAAGAAAAATAAAGGTAATTGAAAGAGGATCTAGCAGCTGGGAGAGAATCAGGAAAATCTTCCTGTTTCCTGAGTTGAGTTCCAAGGATATCAGGAACCATGAACTGTGTTTTCTAGGTAAGCAGAACAAATTAATTAATTAATCAACAGGCACTGTACCAAGTACTAAAGTTACAATGAAAGGCAAAATATAGTTGCCTCTTCTCACAGATTCTCTAATCTAGTGGGGGAAAGAGAAAGAGCTCACCTGCCATTGTGCAAATATGTCCTAAATTTTCATACCATCCCTGCCTTTGCTTATATTGTTTCATTGTCTGGAATGCCTTTCTTCTTTCCTTCTCTCCCATCCCAAGTGTTGAAATATAACTTATCTTTCAAAGACCAGAATCATAGAATGTTAGAGTTGAACAGGTCTTTATTTCTCCCACTTTACAGATGAAGAAACTGAGGCTCAGATAGATTAAATGGCTTGCTCAAAGTCGCACAGGTAAAAAAGGCAGTCAGAATTTTAATCCTAGGTCTTCTGACTCCAACATCAGCACTCTTTCTGTTTGTACCATCTTAATATTTTCTGGATAGCAGTGTAGCATTTGGACCATCTATCTTTTAGCCAGGCAACTAGATAACAAAAGTGGAGAAAGCGCTGGACCTGGGTTAGGTAGACTTGCGTTCAAATCTGATCTCAGCCATTTTCTAGCTGAGCAAGTTAATTAACTTCTATTTGCCTCAGTTTCTTCATCTGTAAAATGGGGATAATAATGTCACCTATCTCCCAGTGCTGTGATGAGGAACAAATAAGGTAATAATTCTAAAGTGCTTCACACAATGACTGGCACATAGTAAATGCTTTATAAATATTAGCTATTATGATCCAGATTCATCCTCAGATATGAAATAGTTATGTAAGCCTGGGCAAATCATTTAATCCTTGTCTGCCTCAGTTCTCTTAGCTGTAAAATAAGAGTAACAATAGTACCCACCTTCCAGTGTTGTTGTGAGTATAAAATGAGGTAATCTTTCTAAGTATTTTATAAATTTTAAAGCACTATGTTGTTGTTTAGTCATTTCAGTCATGTTTAATTCTGTGGTCCTATTTAGGGTTTTCTTGGCAGATATACTTGAGTGGCTTGCTATTTCTTTCTCCAGCTCATTTTACAAATGAAGAAACTGAGGCAAACAGGGTTAAGTAGTTTGCTCAGAGTCATACAGCTAGCAAGTGCCTGAGCATAGATTTGAACTCAGGAAGATGAGTCTTCCTGCTCACTGTTCCACCTAGCTATCCCAAAGCACTACATAAATGTTAGCTATTATTATTGCCATTACTCCTTACTCTCATTACATAATTGGCTTATATTCTGTTTTTTTAGTTATGTTCATCTTCCACATTTTAGACATGAGACAACTGAGACCCAGAAAGGTTTAGCTACTTGCCCCAAATCACAGGAATTGTAAGTTGTAAACTTTTTCCCCCTATTCCTTTGGACCTCATTTGTGATTTTCATCAGTATAAGGAACTCCTGAGGACTGGACAACTTTATTTATGAAAATTGGTACTCATTCCTCAATTTAAAATTTTAAAGAGTTGCACAGGGCTCTGAGAAGTTGGTTTGCTCAGGGTCACATGGTCTGTAAACCTTAAAATGCTATATAAATTCAAGTTATTATTACTACTTATTTAAGGTAAATTTTATTCTCTTAGATCACATTATTTAAAGAACATTATAAACTGCCTAAAAAGTTTGAATATAAAATTAAAACTATATAGAATTTTTGCTCAGGGTCACATGGTCTGTAAACCTTAAAATGCTAAATAAATTCAAGTTATTATTACTACTTATTTAAGGTAAATTTTATTCTCTTAGATCACATTATTTAAAGAACATTATAAACTGCCTAAAAAGTTTGAATATAAAATTTAAACTATATAGAATTTTAAGAGAATTATTTTACCTTAGTTCATCCAGTGATGACCACATTCTAAGAGCTAATGGTAGTATCCCAGCAATCAGGTTATTATAATTTTTATTGTACCTTGTTGCCTTCTCAAGCATTTATTATCATATATGATACATATACACATATGATCTCATTTATTCCTCATAACAACCTTGGGAGGTAGATGTTATTATTTTCCCATTTTACAGATGAGGAAATGAGGTTAAGTGACTTGTTCATAGTCATATAGCTGGTAAATGTCCTCATACAGTTGGATCTACTCTCATTCACTATGCATATCTATGCAAAACTGCACAATAATAAACACAGAGCCTATGAGGAAAGTGGGATTAGGAGCATAAAGTTCAAAAACTTTGTCAATGACACATTAAAAAACACATTAGGGACCTAATAAAAATGGTAGCAGTTTAGGCATGCTAAATAGTTAAGAAATATGTAAATACTACTATAAATAGTGGGTGTTTCTGCAACCTCTGGTGGCTGCTAGGATTATGTTTAGGCTACATAAATAAGTTAGTCAGGTCATGGCAACTCCTGGCCATGACAAAGTGAGTTAGAATGCTGGACTTGAAGTGAAGAAATCTGAGTTCAAATCCACCTTTAGATATTTAGTATCTGTATGAATCTGAGCAATTTACTTAACCTGTTTGCTTCAGTTTCCTTATGTATAAAATAGGAATAATAAGAATAATAGAATTTAACTCCCAAAATTGTTGTGAATATCAAATGACAGCTTATATGTAAAAAGTGCTTCTTAACTTAGTGCCTGACATGTAATAGATGCTATCTAGAAAAGCTTGTTCCTTTTCTTTCCTTAACTTTCTCCAAGATTATGGTAGAAGGGTATGATGGCCCATAGCTCCCAGTAGTTCAGATGATATACAGTAAACATGGTATTTCATCTTCAAAAAGACTTGAAGTTTGCTTTTCCAGTATTGAGTATTAGAAAGGTTGCAGCTTGGGAATTATTGTAAAAGAATGACTTTTCTGAACTCACTGTTCTCCTCCTTCCTGTTCTAAGAAGAAACCAAGCTAAAACTCAATATTCTTTTTTTATTAAAACTTTTTATTTTCAAAACATATGCATGGATAATTTTTCAACATTGACCCTTGCAAAACCTTGTGTTCCAAATTTCCTCCCCCTTCCCTTATCCCTTTCCCTAGATGGCAAGTAATCCAATATATGTTAAACATGTAAAAAATATATGTTAAATCAAATATATGTATACATATTTATACACTTATCTTGCTATACAAGAAAAATCAGATCAAAAAAGAAAAAAATGAGAAAGAAAAAATGCAAGCAAACAATAACAAAAAAAGTGAAAATTCTATGTTGTGATCCAGATTCAGTTCCCACAGTCCTTTCTCTGGGTGTAGAGGGTTCTTTTCATCACAAGATCATTGGAACTGGCCTCAATTATCTCATTGTAAAACTCAATATTCATGTTATGCTTAAAGCGTTCCCTGATATATCAGCTGGAACAAATTTTTGTACTTAAAACACATTCTAGCAGAACTGTCTTTATTTTGAATCAAAAATTAGGAATTCTGGGTCCTAGTCCTAATTCCCCTACCAACTATAATTCTTTAATTCACTTCTTTTTTTTTTTTAAATCAGAGCTTCATCTACAAAATGAGGAAACTGGATTAGATGATCTCTCAGATCTCTTTCTATGAGTATAAATATTTGTGTAGGCTGTTAATTTGTTTTCCTTTTTTGAATTTGTATAGATAAGGAATAGATCATGGAAACTGCCATCTAGTGGTCTATACAGAGATAGAGACATTGTTGATGTAAACTTCCAAGATTAGACTTCTTCATCTATATACTATGAGTGAATGAGTGTGTGTGTAAATTGAATGAGTCTCAGAGGCCATTTAGCCCAAATCTTTCATTTTAGAGTGGAGGAAATTGCAACCCAAAAAGAGTGATTTGCCCTCACATTAAGTCACACAAGTTGTAAGGTGTTAGAAACAGTATTTGAAGCTAAATCACCTGACTCCGAAGCCAGAACTCTTTCTTTTCAGGAGTTTGCTACTTCATCTGTCTGGAGGGGATTGATCAGATATGTTCCTTGGTTAACCTGCTCAGGCCAGAAGGAGAAGATTGCTGTTTTGGGACTTTGATTACTTTCACCTATGGCTACATGGAGACAGATTTGTTGAGCTAGAGTTACTCCTTTATGCTAAACATATTAAAATGTGATCAATTACAGAACCCTTTCACCTACCAGCCTCTTCCCCTCCTTTTCTTCTCCCCTCCTAGTCCCTCCTTTCCCTTCTCCTTTTTCTTTTCCCTTCTCTGGGTGCTTTAAAGAGAGCTGAATGCTTCAGAGACTTGAAATTGGGTTTATCATTTAAACTTTAAAGTTTACAGAACACTTTATAACATCTCATTTCATCATCCAATGGCCCTGTGTTGTTATTTTTCAGTCACTTCAGTCATGTTCTACTCTTTGTGACCCCTTGGAAAGGATACTGAAGTGGTTTGCCATTTCCTTCTCCAGCTCATTTTCCAGATGAGGAAACTGAGGCAAACTGAGTTAAGTGACTTGCCCAGAGTCACACAGCTAGTGGCTTGCCATTTTCTTCTCCAGCTCATTTTTACAAATGAGAAAATAGAGGCAAATAATGTTAGGTGATTTCCTCAGGATCGTAAACTAGCATGTAAATGTTTGAGGCCATATCGATGAGTCTTCCTGACTTCTGGCCAAGTACTTTGTGGATTATATTGCCATCTGTTTGCCTTCCTGACAAATGTTTATTAAGGTATAATGGGAGAGGCCATTATCATTATCTAATCCTTTAAACAAGGACAAGAGAGAGTCAGCACTGCTGTCCTGTAGTTTTGACTTTTAGTTGTATAGAACAAATGACAGTAAGGAAGGTAGCTGACTCCAAACAGGCAATCAGCAGGAGCAAGGATACCCATGACATTTCTGAAGTAAGTCATAACCCCTTCCCCCCAACTAGGAGATCAAACCACAGACTTTCTTCTAAGGAGAAAAGAAGTGGAAGAAGGGGATAGACTTTTAGTAGAATGTAGCTATAAATTATAGGGGGAAATCCCTGAGTGATCAGCCAATATAACTCATTTTGGCTTAATTATGGACAAGGATACTTAATGTTATCATCAGGAAGACAAGATTACACACAGTTAGAGACAGAGAATAATGTGGTACAAGAATTATTTCTGAAGTTTGGTAAGAGCAAGGAGGGCTGGTAGAGCTCAAAGGGAAGTTAAATGGTCCAGCAGATAGAGTGTTGGGCCTTAAATTTGTCAGTTCAAATCCAGCCTCAGACTTATTAGCTGTGTGACCCCAGGTAAGTCTGTTTGTCAGAGTTTCTTCATCTATAAAATGAGGTGAAGAACAAAATGGCAAACTACTAGCTGTGTGACCCTGGGCACTTAACCCTGTTTACCTTAGTTTCCTCACGTGTGAAATGAACAGGAGAAGGAAATAGCCAACCACTACAGTATCTTTACCAAGAAAACTCTAAAAGTAGGATCATGAAGAGTCAGACATGACTGGAATGACTGAACAATGAATAACAAAGAGCTCAAAGTAGGGAAAAGTTTACTAGGGGATTAAGTCTTCACAGAGAACATAAAATTTTAACCTGACTAAAAATTAAGAAACTTTATAGTTGTTTGGAATAGTATGAACAAGATATGGCTGGATGAGATTGTCAGCCCCTCTAGGCACACAAGATCAAGAAGGAATATTAAACTTAAGATCATGAATTTAGAGCAAGAAGTAAGTTTAAAGGTCTTGAGTTCAAATCTTTTTTTACAGATGAGAAAACTGAGATATGGCAAGGTTAAGTGACTTGTCTAGAGTCAAATAACTAGTATGATATGAATCCTAATTAAACATTTTACCACCTGTCACTTAAAATTTTGTCTCATAATTCAAGAATGCAAAGGATGCTGGTAGTTGCAAAAAAACTTTGTTCTATTCTGGAGCCCAAGTTGTCAAGGCTTTCCCTAGTTGTTGTTTGTTTTGTTTTTGTTTGTGTTGTAAGTCTTGCTGTCTCTCCTTTCTTTGACCTAGGCTAGTCACAGGAAAGAACTAGGGTAAGAATCAATTGTATGCTTCAGAATTTCTGAGCATCCGGAATTTTTGACTGTTTTCCTCATGATCATTGGTTAATTCAATCCTTATAAAGTAGACAAGGATGTTCTGGAGCCACTTCATACTGGCCCCAAACAGCCAACTGTTCTATGAGAATTTAGATCTTAGTAACTGGCAAGCAATACAAAACAGAGCTACATTTATTATTTTGTTGATTGTCTAGACAAAAGAAAGTAATGGAAAAAATGTTAATAATACAGATCTCATTACATTAGCTTCCTCCCAAAACCTACCCCTCTTTTGAAGTTCCTTATTACTGTCCAGGGTAACTAAGTGTCACATTGGATAGAGTGGTAGGCCTAGAGTCAGGAAGAGTTATCTTCCCGAGTTCAAATGTGACCTCAGACACTTATTCCCCGTGTGACCCTAGGCAAGCCACTTAATTCTGTTTGTCTCAGTTTCCTTATCTGTAAAATAGCTGGAAAAGGAAATGGAGAACTAACTACTCCAGTGTCTCTGCCAAGAAAATCCCATGATGGAGTCACAAAGAATAAGACACAACTGAAATAGCTGAAAAGCAACATTTACTGTTGAAGATACTATCTTTTCAGTCAGCCAGATTCTTGTAAATTGGCCACTCCTGAACTCTTTCTTTTCACTCACCCTAAATATCCAAACAGTTGCCAAATCATGTCCTTTCTTCCTCTACTACAGCTCTCACATCTAATCTCTTATCTCCACTTGCACAACTACCACTCTGTTTTAAGCCCTCATTATCCTTCCTCCAGCCTGTTAAAGTGACCTCCAAATCCTGCTTCATTTTTCCCTATTCTATCTGCCATACAGCTGCCAAAATGTTTTCCTAAAGAACAGACCTGACCAAATTACTCCTCTACTCAATAAACTCTAAGGGGTCCCTGTTAACTCTATCTCAATCTTTAAAAAATTCATTTTTTGTTAACTCAGAATGAAGTAATTAGTATGGCCATTTTTGTTGTTCAGTTGGTTATGTCTGATTCTTTGTGATCCCATTTGGGGTTTTCTAGGCAAAGGTACTGGAATGTTTTGCCATTTCCTTCTCCAGCTATTTTTAAAGATGAGGAAACTTAGATAAACAGGGTTAATTTGCCCAGGATTACACAAGTGTCTGAGACTAGATTTAAACTCATGAAGATTAGTGTTCCTGACTTGAAGCCTGTTGTTGTGCAGTGATCAACTATGATCAACTTCTCAGCAATTCAGTGATTCAAGGCAAATCCATAAGATGGGATAATATTTACAAACTGCTATATAAGTGCTAACTTACTGATAGCAATGTAAATATTTTGTTGCTGAGTTATTTTAGTTGTGTACTACTCTTCATGATCACATTTGGGGTTTTCTTGGCAAAGATGCTGGAGTAGTTTGCCATTTCCTTCTCCAGATCATTTTGTAGATAAGGAAACTGAGGCAACAGTTTTGCTCAGGGTCACACAACTAGTAAGTATCTGAGGCTAGGTTTAAGCTCAGGTCCCCCTGCTTCCAGGTCTAGCATTGTATCTACTATGCAACTTCACTTCTATAGGAGTAATAAAGGAAGAGCAACCTAATACTGAGAGGTGTCTCCAGATGAAAAGTGTTAGCTTGGGAAGTGTTGATTGTTCCTTGAGGTGCTCAAATAGAAGGCTTGTCAGAGTCACTTGTCAGAGAAGTTCCTGAGAAGATTCATATTTCAGATAGAGTTGTCTTAGTTAATCTCTCAGCATCTTTCTAACTTGTTAAGAAGCTAGGATTCTGTTATGAAATATTGTTGTTCTATAGGAAACTATCAGCAGGATGATTTCACAGAGGCCTGGAGAGACTTACATGAATTGATGCTGAGTGAAACGAGCAGAACCAGGAGATCATTATACATGGCAACAACAAGATTATATGATGATCAATTCTGATGGACATGACTCTTTCCAACAATGAGATTATTCAGGCCAGTTTCAATGATCTTGTGATGATGAGAGCCGTCTACACTCAGAGAAAGTACTGTGGGAACTGAGGGTGGATCACAACATGACATTTTCACCCTTTTTATTGTGATTTGCTTGAATTTTATTTTCATTCTTTTTAAAAAAAATTAATCTGATTTTTCTTGTGTAGCAAGATAATTGTATAAATATGTATTCCTATATTGGATTTAATATATATTTTACCATGTTTAATATATATTGGATTACATGCCATCTAAAGGAGGTGGTAGGAGGAAAGGGGGGAAATTGGAACACAAGGTTTTTCAAAGATCAATGTTGAAAAATTATGCTTATATATGTTTTGAAAATAAAAAAAACTTAAAAAATAAATTAAAATAAGAAAAAGAAGATAGGATTCTATGAATTACAGCATAAAATGAAATGTGTGATAAGGGCAATATCTCAAGGCCCTCCCTCATTCAGGTTAGACTGTTTTTTCCTTAAAAGGTATTGAGGTTATCGTTAAGATTTAGTTAACTTTGAAAATTAAAGCATTTTAAAATAAAAATTTTAAATCATTCTTAGTTCACAGACTATACAAAAGGGGGTGGCAGGCTGGCTTTAACTCTATGGGTCATAGTTTATTGACCTGTGTCCTAAAGGTTTGGCCCATTGATTAACTTAGTAGTGTCCCCAAGGTTTCCTCAGGTTTCTGTCCAGCAGCTCAGCATGACCAAAACTGGAACAGGTCAATGACCAAAATTATAACATCCAAATGAAAAAATGCTGTATCCCTGCTGAATATTCTTTCCCTTCAATGACTAAATGAATCTTTTGATCACTGTCACCTATACCAAAACTTCTTAACCTGTGGATCACAACCCCATATGAAGTCATTGTAACTAAATGTGGGTGTTGTGAAATCATGATTTATTATCAGTAAATGTTTGATATGTATATCCATTTTATATATCTAAATAACTGAAGTCATTTAAAAGTTTCTTGGGTGAAAAAGGGTCATGAGTGGAAAAAGTTTAAAAAACTCAGACCATCTCATTTATTTGATTAGATGTTCAACTTTTTTTTTTACTCTTAGATCAAAAGGTAAACATTTACCTTTCAAGTAAATCAGTACAGTAGCTGAATACAGATGGAATAATGCTAGCTGCTTCTTGTATTGGGGTCATGAGACCATTGACTACTAAATTTCCAAGATCTCTGATAGGCAGTCATGGAAAGTGAGAAACCACTTAAGACCCCAAATGACTCGCATTATTGTTCATAGCACAAGCTTGTACCCTGGGGGTTCAGACAGTGTTGTTACTTGTCCTTTATCCTTTAAAGAGAATGAATGACATCACAGAGTGATGTCTTGACTCATGAGTGAGGTGGATTTAAATAGTCAGCTTCACTCTCTCTTCCAGAGTCCTTAAAGTTTGTGTCAAAACAAAAATCAAAATGACTGGTGATGACTTGGGATGCAGTGGATGACTTTGGAACCTTTGATGCCTAACCGAGATCTTAGTAATCCACAGAACCTGCTTTATGTGCTTTCATGGCTATTGGAACAAACTGTTCTCACTTGGTCATTCCCACAGGAAAAATTTTCATGAGCTTGGGATAGACATCCCTTTAACTCACCCATGGATTTGAAGCCTGTCAGATACTCAACATGGTTTAGCTCATCTGCCAAGTTGGTTTACTGGAGTGTGGCCACTGCACATGCTACATCTTCTTGGAGTAACAGGTGAGAGCTGAGGAAGGTGGAAACCAAAGGTCAATGAGCAGCCCTGGAAAGGACTTGGTGAGTCCTTCCACCAGAGGTGCTAGTAGATCCAAACACTACCTCATCATCAATAGGGGAAACAACCTACTATTTTTCAGGCTGGTTTCTCTGCTACACAAAACCTCTTGAACTGATTTTGTTGTTCTGAGTTCCAAAATACGCAATCACCTCAGAGTAATGTGGGCCAGCCTTACACCAGACCAGTTCTTCCTCCTTATATATGCATACAGGCAGGTTCAGAAGTGGGAAGAGGTTGCCTTGCAAGGTCTATTGGCATCTGCTGTCTTTTGCCCATCTAAGATCTCCTCCAATTGGACAGCCTTCTTCCCTCATTGTGACAACCCTCCCCTTTCTTCAGAGAATACCCAGGATAATAATCTTTGGACAACTTTCTGTGACTGTATCCTCACAAAGCTTAAGGAATTTCTCCTATGCCTTAAGTCTTTTTCAAGAGGCACTTATGTCTCCACCTAGTGGTAATAAGCAGAACTTTCTTTCTGAAAGAACCACATACAATTTGGCTTCCTCCAAATTATCATGAGTGCATTATCACTAGTAATTTTGCAGAAATTATGGCAGCCTCAGGCTTTGTGAAAAGTGCTATGGAAGGTATTTCTCCTGCTTATTTGTCTCCCGACAACCAGCACCAGCTTTCATATGGCACTTGTGGACGGATTGATTTTTTTGAAGAGATGCTTTTAAGAGCAGACACAGTGCTATTCCAAAGCATTTATCTTTTGATATTTTGAATAGACTGCAGCTCTAGGGTTTTACTATCATGGGAATAATCTTTGACACCTGGTACCTGATGATAAAAACTACTGCTAAGATATTATAACATTATGCTTCCTTCTGAATTGTGAAAAAGATAGCATTTATATAGAAAGCTTTAAGCTTTCTTATATGTTATCTCTTTTATATCTTATATGTATATGTTATCTCATTTGATCCTCTGAACAATATTGTGAAATATGACTATTATCATAACCATTTTTCAGATTAGGAAACTGATTCTGAAAGGGCTAAATAACTTGTCCAAGGTCACACAGTTAGGCGAGTTGCAAATTCCAGCCTTTTTGACTTCAAGTCAAATTCTCTATTCAATGAACTTTTCCCACCACCCCCAGCTGCCCATGTCCTCAAACAACAAGCATTTCTTAAATACTTATTATGAGGCAGAATGGTGTAGTGGAATTAGAGCTGGTCTCCAACTCTGGAAGTCTTGTCTTCAAAGCTAGCTCTGTGACCCAGAGCAAGTGATTTAACTTAAATTTCTAGGCAACTCTATAATAGATAAGAGAGTTTCTTAAGCTTTTTGTGTGTTTTATGAACCCCATTGGCACTTTGGTGAAGGCCCTTCTCAGAATGATCTTTTTAAATGCATACATTAAATATTCTTTATTACAAAAGAAACCAATTAAAATCAGTGTCAAAACTTTTTTTTTAATTAATTAAAGTTTTTTTTATTTACAGAACATATGAGTGATTTTTCTACATTGACCTTTGCAAAAAAATATTTTGTTCCTAATTTTCCCCTCCTTCCCTCCACCCCCACCCCTAGATGACAGGTAGTCTAATACATGTTAAATATGTTAAATTATATGACAAATCCAATATATGTATACATATCTATACAGTTATCTTATTGCACAAGAAATATCAGATCTAGAAAGAGAGAGAAAAAAAACAACCTAAGAAGGAAAACAAAATGCATGGAAATATTCACAGAAAGCATTAAAATGCTGTGTTATGGTCCACACTCAGTTTCCTCAGGCCTCTCTCTGGATGTATATGACTATCTTCATCCCTGAACAATAGGAACTGGTTTGAATCACCTCATTGTTGAAGAGAACCATGTCCATCAGAATTGATCATCGTATAGTCTTCTTGCTATGTATAATGATCTCCCGGTTCTGATCATTTCACTTAGCATTAGTTCATGTAGTTTGGGAAAACTATTAGCATGATGGATTATATCAATAACCAAATTAACAAAAAACATTATATCTCAATAGATGCAGAAAAAGCATTTGATAAAATCCAACATCCATTCCTATTAAAAACACTAGACAGTATAGGAATAAATGGACTTTTCCTTAAAATAGTCAGTAGTATCTATTTAAAATCATCAGCTAGCATCATATGTAATGGTGATAAACTGGAACCATTCCCAATAAGATCAGGGGTGAAACAAGGTTGCCCACTATCACCATTACTATTCAATATTGTATTAGAAATGCTAGCTTTAGCAATAAGACAAGAAAAAGAGATTAAAGGAATTAGAGTAGGTCATAAGGAAACCAAATTATCACTCTTTGCAGATGATATGATGGTATACTTAGAGAACCCTAGAGAATCAACTAAAAAACTATTAGAATTAATCCACAACTTTAGCAAAGTTGCAGGATACAAAATAAATCCACATAAATCATCAGCATTTTTATACATCACCAACAAAATCCAACAGCAAGAGATACAGAGAGAAATTCCATTTAACATAACTGTTGATAGTATAAGATATTTGGGAATATATCTGCTAAGGGAAAGTCAGGATCTATATGAGCAAAACTACAAAACACTCTCCACACAAATAAAATCAGATCTAAACAATTGGAAAAATATTAAGTGCTCTTGGATAGGTTGAGCGAATATAATAAAGATGGCAATACTACCTAACGTAATCTACTTATTTAGTGCTAGACCAATCAAACTCCCAAGAAATTATTTTACTGACCTAGAAAAAATAACAACAAAATTTATCTGGAAAAACAAAAGGTCAAGAATTTCAAGGGAATTAATGAAAAAAAAAAAAAGCAAATGAGGGTAGCCTAGTTGTACCAGATCTAAAACTATATTATAAAGCAGCAGTCATCAAAACCATTTAGTACTGGCTAAGAAACAGAGTAGTTGATTAGTGGAATAGGTTAGGTTCACAGGACAAAGTAGTCAATGACTATAGTTAATCTAGTGTTTGATAAACCCGAAGACCCCAGCTTTTGGGATTAAGAACTCACTATTTGACAAAAACTGCTAGGAAAATTGGAAACTAATATGGAAGAAACTAGGCATTGACCCACACCTAACACTGTATACCAAGATAAGGTCAAACCTTTTTCTTAAACAAGGTTATGGATCCTAGATTAAGAATTCTTGCTTTAAAATTCTCAGTTACAGAGAAGGTAAAAACTTTCATTGATAGAAGTTTTCTTATCAGAGAATTTATTATAACAGCACATACAGGTCAAGTCACTGTCCCAAGAACTGGAGATTTAAAAAAAAGAAAACAAAAACAAAAACAAAAAAACCAGACAATGAGTCAGGCAGTTCTTCCTCTCAAGAAGGTTATGGGGGTTAACATGTACTGTGTGGTCCAACAAGAACTCTGGAGTTATATAGATTGCATTCTTCCTAGGAGGGATTAAACCCAAAGATAGGTTACCTTTTCAATTATCCAACCCTAGAGTAATTCTGGATAAATCACTGAAACAACAATTAGATATGGCTCATGCTTTCAAAATGTGGGTAGCAGTGTTACCTAGGAAAAAAAAAGATTGCTGTTATTCAGTCGTATCTGATTCTTTGTGATCCCATTTGGGGTTTTCTTGGCAAAGATACTGAAGTGGTTTGCCATTTCCTTCTCCAGCTCATTAGAAAACTGAGACAAACAGAGTTAAGTGACTTGCCTAGGGGTATACAGCTACTATCTGAAGCTGGATTTAAACTTAGGTCTTCCTCACTCCAGGTCCGGAGCACTATCTTCTGAAACACTTAGCAACCCATTAGTTCATTAAAGGCAATCAACCAATACAAAAGAAGAGAATGTAGAGTAAGATAGAGATACCAGAGTGGCAGAGTTTATGAGTATCAATAAATCTAGGGGGCTAAATTGAACTCAATCAGTATAGAGTCCTATGCAAATCCTCCCATGTTATTATAAATTTATTCTCAAAATGCAATAAATCTGTTGAAAATTTAGTGGATGGCGCATTTTCATCAGTAAGTTTGCAACATAAATTTTCCATAGCATCAATTTCAACTATATAACATGCAGATATAATTGAAGGTACACATTTAACGTCTCTTCAATCACTCCCAAAGCAAATGATTGATTAGAAAACTCTTCAGGCATATGGAAAACTCTCCTTTTTGTTCTGACATCTTCAAGTATAAACTTTTGAGTTCCTTTGTACATTTTACCAAGCAATGTTTCAACCAAATCAATAGCTAGTTATTATTGTCATAGCCAACTCTTTGTGACTCCACTTGAGATTTTCTTGGCATCTACTGGAGTATCTACTGGAATGGTTTGCAATTTCCTTCTGCAGTTCATTTTATAGATTGGAAAACTGAGGCCAGTGGGGTTAAGGGTCACATAGCTAATAAATATGTGAGGCCAGATTTGAATTCAGGAAGATGAGTCTTCTTGATTCCAGGGCTAGTTCTCTAATCATTATGACACCCAAGTGTGCTTGTAAATGTTTAAGAATCAAGTCTTTGAGGAAAAAAGGGGGGTCACAATTTTAAATTTAATTTGTTTTGCTAACATTTTCCCATAATTTTTAAGTCTAGACAATAAATGAAACAATAAACTAAGTTCTGAATTGTAGCCTTTTGCCTATTTCTGATGTATACATGTTCACAATGAAAATTTAACAATAGTTTCTAACTACTCTCCTCTCTGCAAGTAGCAACAATGTTACTCTTACTGCCTATTGTTTTGTAGCCACAGCAGCAGCCCCATTCCCACCCCCAGCAATGTATATACACATACATATATACATATGTCACTTTGAAAGAAAACCTTAAAATACTATCTAAATGCTAGCTATTATTACAATATTGTTAGATTGTCATTGTGGACATTTACACAAATTTCATTTGATCCTCACAACAAGCCCGTGACATTGGTGCTATTATTATGTTCATTTTACACATAAAGAAAATGAATCTGGGGCAGTATAAGCAACAGAGCCAATAAGTCTCTTAATTCTAGTGCCTTTCTTCAATATAGCCAGTAAGTCTCTTAATTCTAGTGCCGTTCTTCTAAGGACTGTCTCCAGTTTTTCTTGGTACATAGTTGTTTTTTTTTTCAGTATTGTTGTTTATATGTTGTCTCCCCCTTTAGACTGAACTCCTCAAAGCACTTTTGTTGTAAAGTTCTGCTAAGCTCTTTACAAGGCTACTTACTCACCTTTGATATCCACTTGGCCCTCAACTCTCACTTGTGGCATTAAGTTGCCATAAAATGCACAGTGACCATAACTTGGTAAATTGTCTCAACCAATGGGCTAAACCAGACTGAGGGTAACTAATAAGACTCAAACCTGTCAGTGAGTTAGGGGGATATCTATTCTAAGCATGTGAAGACTTCTGGTGAAATGGCCAACTGTGAAAAGTTTGTTCCAACTGCCATGAAGGTGGCTAAAGAAGGTGCTGTGGAATGCTTAGGGGTTGTTTAAAGATAGAATACTTCAAGATCATCCACTATACCCAGCCATCCTCAGTTTTCCAGATTTTTGTCTTGGCAATGGACTTTGATCTGCAAGACAGAGCCAGGCAACTTTGTACAACTTCACCTCACTTAAATCCAGCATACACATATATCAAGGTATCACCTGTAATTTCCCTGGTCCTCTTCCAAAATGAAGAATGAATATGTTCCTGATATCATCACCAGCACTTTGTTCACTGCAATGGCAACCTTACAGAATATAAACCATTTTTAATGTTACAGACTTTTTTTTGTGTGTAAAAGTTTGTGCTTATTAGAAAAATTAATTTTCTCTGGGAAGATTATCTTGTCTAGTCAACCTATTCTGCATGTAGACTTTAAATATACCATTTCAATTTATTAGATTTCATGTTTTCTATTGCTGAAGGATTTATAAAAAGTTAACTCAGAAACATCAGTGATAGCATACATGACTCTCAATAATATAGCAGATAGCATTTTCTGAATTTGGACTTTCATTTGAGGTTTCCATATTTTAACTATTTAAGTAGTCTATTTCATTTGCTTGTTTTAGTTTTATTTGCTACATAGATCTTGAAGCAGTTATATTTTTATCTTTTAGGAAGGAATATAAATTCATTTAAAATTAGAGATAATATGTTGGACACAATTAAATTTTATTGTTGAAATTTTAAAGTGAATGTCTCTTAAAATGATATGTTTATCTTTCAAACAAGAATTGACTTCAACCTTACATACTTCTTATTCAAATGCAATGAACAGCTGAAGACTTTTGTGTCATGAGTCTATGCTGGCTGATGATCATGTTCATGTCAAAATTTGACATGTGCTGACTCAAATTTGGCTTCGTTTGCATATATCCTATTAAATAATAGCTGTGTTGCACTCACTGTCATTCAGTTGGAGTGAATTTATGGCTCTAGTCTCATTTTTGTTGACTTAATGAGAACTTTATTGTAATTTGGAAAAAAGTAGACATTTATATGAGAGTTGTACTAAAAAAAGTCCAATAATTTTGGTGATTGATTTGTGACCCTCTTCTGTGAGAGGGCCTCATGCTCCTTCTCAGAAGGCTATGATACCTCATGAATTAAAAAAAAAATAGGAAATGCTCTATTTGCAATTATACATACATTATTTGGTTAGTAGGAAATTCTTCTGAGCTATTAGATATTACTTTTTTACTTTTTCCCTTGTTCCTTACATACTACCATCCAGAAAAGTCTAGTCTAACATTGATGATGTGAGATGTTGCATATCCCAACACAAACAGAAGTCATGAAATTGAAGTAGACAAATGGCAAGATCCAAGTGATCTGGTCCACACTACTTAATCCTTCTTTCATTAATGTAGCCTTTCTAATGGGGAATGAATGGAGTGAAGATTTTAGAAGAACTAGGTCTTGATCAGTCAAAAACAAGGCAAGGACCTATATTCCCCAACTATTTCTCTCTTTATTTACCTTTCAATCAACTGACAAGCATTCATTAAGTGTCTTCCATGGACCAGATACTATGCTTAATGCTAAAGATATAAAGACAAAAGTGGAACAGTCCCTACCTTTAAGGCTTCCATTCCATTAGAGGAAATAATATATACATATAAAAGCATAAATACAAGTTTGGGTGGAAAGGCACTAGGTGTTGGGAAGATTAGAAAGGGAAGAAGATAGGGCTTGAGCTGAATCTTGAAGGAGATCTGAGTCATAAACATCAATTAGTAGGCCAATATAGTAATTCAAAAAAAGTGGTGAAATCTTTAAGAATTAAGGATGTGACTTTAGGAATGGAGAATAGGTGGGATGGCAGAAATGTTATAGAGATGGGGTTGATAAGATAAAGATAAGATAAAGTCAGACCTAAACAATTTAAGAAATATTAATTGCTCATGGATAGACTGAGCCAATATAATAAAAACAAAATCCTACCTAAATAATTTACTAAGCAGTGTCATACCAATCAAATTTACAAAGAATTATTTTATAGAATTAGAAAAAATAATAACAAAACCCATTAGAAGAACAAAAGGTCAAAAATATCAAGGGTATCAATGAAAAAAAGTGTGAAAGAATGTGAACTGGAAGTACCAGATTTCAATCTGTATTACCGGGGGATAATCAAAAAAATAATCTGATGCTGGTTAAAAAATAAAGTACTGGTTAAAAAATAAAGCAATTTGGTAGATAGTAGTCATAGGCCAACATCTCACACCATATACAAAGATAAAGTCCAAATATATTGTTTAGACATAAAGGGTGATATCATAAATAAATTAAGATAGCAAGAAAAAATTACTCATCACATATATGGGTAAGAGAAAAGATAAAAGGATTGTCATAAATAAAACAGATATTTGATTACATGAAATTAAAGAGTTTATACACAAACAAAGCCAATGCAACCAAAATTAGAAGGAAAGCAGGAAACTGGTAAAAAGTTTTATAACAAGTTTCTCTGATAAAGACCTGATTTCTCAAATATATAGGAAGTGATTCAAATTCACAAAGATAAGGGCCATTCCCCAAATAATAAATGATTTAAGAAAATGAACAGTTTTGAGAAGAAGAAATAAAAGCCATCGATAGTCACATTAAAACATTCTCTAAATCACTATTGGTTAGAGAAATGAAAATTGAAACACCTATGAGATATCACAAATCACCTGTCAAATTAGCTAACATTGTAGAAAAGAAAAATTAAAAATGCTGGAGGGAATGTGAAAAATAGAGATACAAATGTATTATTAGGAGAACTGTGAACTGATTCAGCTATTTTGGAGAAAAATTTGAAACAAGGCACTATAAAACTATGCATATCTTTTGACCCAGCAATATCACTGCTAGATCTCTACCCAAAAGAGATTTAAAAAAAGAAAAAAAAAGACTTTTTTGTACAAAAATATTTATAGCAGCTCTTTTTGTTATTAGCAAAGATTTGGGAAGGGAGAGGGGATGAAGGGAGGAATAGAATTTATAACCCAAAATTAAAAAAGAAACCAATATTAAAATTTAACATGTAATTAGGGAAAAATAAAAAAACCTCAAAAATAAAAAATAAAAAAAAATTAAAATAGATAGGTTTTTATAGAGAATGAGCAGTTTGGGATCCCTAAATTAGTACCCCAAATTCACCCCACTATGACTTGTTTAGGATTAAACAGAATTAAACTCAATTGTGGGCCCAGAACAGTCTCTTCACACACACACACACCCACACACACACACACACCCACACTGATTTAGACAAATGATTTCATGTATATAGGGAATTCTTAGCTCAGAAATTCCTACTATCAATCGAGATTAGCAATTTTTCTGTAATTGCCTTAGAGATTGTCCTAGAGCACTGAGCAGTTCTTCACCTGAGCCACACAATTATTGTGCAGAACTCAAACCCAATTTTTTTTAGTTCCAAACAATCCTGTATCAGATTGTCTTTGCAATGACTTAGGTCCTTTATTGTATTTCATTCCTCATTGTTGAATCATTTCAATTGTATCTATCTATGGCCCCATTTGGAATTTTCTTGGCAGAGATATTAGAGTGGTTTGCCATTTCCTTCTCCAGCTCATGTTACAGATGGGGAAACTAAGGCAATCAGGATTAAGTAACTTGCACAAGATCACAGAATATTAAGTTTCTGAAGCTGGATTTGTAGTCAAGTTCTTCTGAATACAGAGACAGTGCTCTAGTCACTGAAGCACCTAGCTGCTCCTGGAATAGGTAATTATATTATTATATCATCTTAGTAAATGCCTTTCCTAACAAATTAAATCTTCTGGCTGATTGTTTATGGAAATTCCACCAGTAGAGACTTATGAACCACAGTAGTCACTGCGTTACCTCTGGTGGCAGAGGATGCTGCACTTGTTTGCAAAGTTTGAAATAAGGTGTAACAAAAAAATCAAAATTGCAATATAGAAAAAAAACATCAGAAATAATTTCTTTTTTTCTTTTTAAAATAGTATTTTATTTTTTTCAAATACATGCAAAGATAGTTTTCAACATTCACCTTTTATTACAAATTTTTCTTCCTCTCTTCCTCCTGCCCCCTCTCTAAGATAGCAAGCAACATATTTCTATATTCATCATGCTGCACAAGAAAAATCAGATCAAAAATAAAAAAATATGGAAAGAAAAAAAGCAAACAAATAAGATGAAAATACTATGCTTTGATACACATGTAATATTCACAATTCTCTCTCTGGATGCAGATGGTATTTTCCATTTCAAATCTATTAGAATTGTCTTGAATTGCTTCATTGTTGAAAAGAACCAAGTCTATCACAGTTGACCATCACATAATCTTCTTGTTACTGTATTCAGTGTTCTCTTGGTTATGCTCAAAGGGCAATTTATTTCAACATATATTCCTATTGTTTCTAGGATTAGAGGACCTGGATTAAAATCCTGCTTCTGACACATGTATAACCTTGGACAATTCATTGAACAGCACTTTCCTCATTTAAAAATTTTTATTTTCTTTGTTTTTCATACTTTTATTTATTTATTTTAGTTTTCTAATTTTTAAAGTAATGGGATTGGACTAGACTGCCCCTGAGATTTCTTTAAGCTTTCTAATCTCCAAATCATGAATCCTCAATACAAAAATAGGAAGCAACATAATGCAGGGAAAAGAAAAGAACACTAGATTTGGAGCCCAGGATCATTAAGAAGTCCTTAATGCCATTTTTGATGGTTCTAATTGCTAGGAAGATTCTTTTTCTCTTGACACAACCTCAAGCAGTTAAATGACATAGTGATGGGACACTGATCCTAGAGTCAAAAAATCTGAGTTAAAATCCAGCTTTAAACACTTATTATCTGTGTAACTCTGGGTAAGTCACTTAATCCTTATTTGCCTTAGTTTCCTCATCTGTAAAATGAGCTGGAGAAGGAAATGGCAAAACACTCCAGTTTATTTGCTAAGAAAATCCCAAATGGAATCACAAAGAATCAGGCATTTCTGAAATGATTTAACAACAAAATGTCACCTACCTCTCATGTTGTGAGGATCAAATCAGATAATATTTATAAAATTCTTACTGGAATTTTACCTGGAATGTAATAGGTTCTTAAGAATTATTTCTTCCCTTTTTTCCCACAGGTATTGTAAAGGGGAATATTTTGAGGTAAAGCTGGAAAGTTGGAATCATGGAATCATCTAATATTTTATATTCTATAGTTTTAATTTCTTTTCATAGTATTCCCTTCCTAGTGTTTCTGTAATAGATTATAAAACTGAATTCAAAATTAGGTCAATTCAAACAAGTGTCAACTATGACTTAGTCTCATCCCATCTGTTTGCTCTCTTTCAGATGGGGTAGTGTAATATAAAGGAGAGAACTGAGGGAGGGAGATTCACGCTTTGTCAGAAATATTTTGGGTATTTTTTTACTTTTCTTGTTTCCTTGGTTACTGTGAGCAGCATAACACTAATATTAATAGTCATTTAAATACTCCCCAAAGTGCATATCAAAAAAATCTTCAAATAGTTTATTAAATTAGTCTTAGCTAAGATTTCTAAGTGTTAAGAACTTTTCAATTGTGGAAGAGGCAGACTTGTGAAGGATTGTGGGACAGGAGTAGGGAAGTAGATGTGGCTTTTGTCTTAGGTTTTTAGCTTACTTAATCATTCCTTTCTTAAATGGCCTTCAAGGCCTTTTTCCTTCTGCTTCAAGTTCAGGGAAGCAAAATTATATAATAAAAGGTGTATTGGATTGAGAGATGGTTCTGAGGATCTGAGTTTTGGATCCAATTCTGCTATAAGATAGTTATGTGACTAATACTTCACCACCTGGCCTTGGTTTCTTATTATGCAAGGACTCTTATCAAAATCATTTGGTACTGGCTAAAAAATAGAGTAGTTGATCAGTGGAATAGATTAGGTTCATAGAGCAAAATAATCAATGACTATAGTAATTTAGTATTTGACAAACCCAAAGACCCCAGCTTTTGGGATAAGAACTCACTATCTTACAAATACTGCTGGGAAAATTGGAAACTAGTATGGCAGAAACTAGGTATTGACCTATATCTAATACCATATACCAAGATAAGGTCAAAATGGGTTCATGATTTAGACACAGAGTGATATTATAAGCAAATTAGAAGAACATAGGATAGTTTACTTCTCAGATCTGTGGAGAAAGAAGGAACTTGTGACAAAGAAGAACTGGAACTCATAACTGAACACCAAATAGATAATTTTGGTTTTATTAAGCTAAAAAGTTTTTGTACAAGGAAAACTAATGCATACAATATTGGAAGGGAAACAATAAATTGGGAAAACATTTTTACATTCAAGGATTCTGATAAAGACCTCATTTCTAAAATATATAGAGAATTGACTCAAATATATAAGAATTCAAGCCATTCTCTGATTGATAAATGGTCAAAGGATATGAACACACAATTTTCAGATGAAGAAATTAAAATGATTTCTAGTTATGTGAAAAGGTGCTTTATATCACTATTGATCAAAGAATGCAAATTAAGACAACTCTTGAGATACCACTACACACTTCTCAGATTGGTTAAGATGACAGGAAAAGATATTGATGAATGTTGGAGGGGATGTGGGAAAACTGGGACACTGATATATTGTTGGTGGAATTGTAAATGGATCCAGCCATTATGGAAGCAATTTGGAACTATGCTAAAAAAGTTATCAAACTGTGCATACTCTCAGATCTAGCAATGTTTCTATAACTCAAAGAGCTCTGAAAGAAGGGGAAGGAACACCCATATTAAAAAATGTTTGTGGCAGCCCTTTTTGTAGTGGCAAGAAACTAGAAACTGAATGGATGTCCATCAGTTGAAGAATGGCTGAATAAGTTATGGCATATAAATATAATGGAATATTATTGTTCTGTAAGAAATACCAGCAGGATGATTTCAGAGAGGCCCGGAGAGACTTACATGAACTGATGGTAAGTGAAGTGAGCAGAACCAGGAAATCATTATACATGGCAACAACAAGATTGAATGATGATCAATTCTGAATGATATGGCTCTTGTCAATGACGAGTTGATTCAGACTAGTTCCAATGGTCTTGTGATGAAGAAAGTCATCTATACCCAGAGAGAGGACTGTGGGAACTGACGGTGGATCACATCATAGCATTCTCACTTCTTTTGTTGTTGGCTTGGATTTTACTTTCTTTCTCATTTTTTCCCCTTTTGATCTGATTTTTCTTGTGTAACAAGATAATTATATAAATATGTATGCCTATATTGGATTTATATATATTTTGCCATGTTTAACATATATTGGATTACTTGCCATCTAGGAGAGAAGATGGAGAGAAGAGGGGAAACATTGAAACATAAGATTTTGCAAGGGTCAATGCTGAAAAATTATCCTTGCATATGTTTTGAAAATAAAAAGTTTTCAATAAAAAATAAAAAATATGCAAGCACCCTTTTGTTTAAATAATTTATATTCTATCTTTGTAGTCTCATTTTATGGTATTTCTCTTCATACCAAACTATTCACTTTTTCCTGAACTTGTCCTGGTCTCCTTTAAGTCTATGCTTATGAATTGTTTCTCATTTTCTTTCTATTGAAATCCTATTGATCCTTCAAATTTCAATTTAGTATTTATCACCTCTGTGAAGCCTTTGCTGAACTCTATAATAAAAATTTCTTTGGAAACATTTATTCCTACTTCCCTTTCTTACTCATATTCTATTTTGAATGAGAGGGATTCATGGATATGTTATCTTCCCAATTAGACTGTAAGTTTTTGATGGTCAAAGACTATATAGCATTCAATTTGGTATCTTCCCCTACATTAGTATACTGCCTTGAATAGATTAGATGTTTATTAAATGCTTGAACTGAATTAGATTAAATCATTTAAAGGAATGAGCAGAGCTTGAGAGATTTAGAAACTCAAAGAAATTTAGAATATCTGATGTTTAAGAATATCCTAGAAAACTGGAAAGTAGTTGGCAGAAAATAGGTTTAGCTCAGAATCTTATATACCACAATAAGCACCAACATATACATAAACTAAGAATAGTAGGTCACGGCAAATAAATTACATAACAAAAGAAGCTAACACAACTATGCTTTGGGGAGTGATATTTAATCAAAAAATTCTAAAGAAAAATGGTATGCACCAAACAATATCACAAAAAATGAAAATGACCATACATTAGTGGATAGGAAAAAGATACAAATGAATGTAAGAGTGAGTTATTTCTAATCTAATTATTTATTGTCAGACTATTGCTTAGTTAGACACAACATTAAATAAGGCGGAAAGAAAAGGTGAAAATATGCTGAATGAATTGACAACAATCTTAACCCTTTGCAACAATATTATAAATTATAAACTCTGAAAAATTAGAAATGCATAAGAGTTTTGCTCTGATTTTTCTCTTATTATCATAAGAATGAAATTGTTATTAACACTGAATTTCTTTGTCAGATAGTGGCAGTATCAGTTTACAGTATAAGATCACTGCAAAGCATTACAGATGCTGGAAGATTATTAATAGTATTCTCCTAAAAAATGTCAAAACGTAGTTAGGAAAACAAGTTTTCAAAAATCTTGACATGAGATCCAGCTAAATCAGGAAGACATGCAGATTAAATTTAGTGGACAACAAATAGGCATAGAAAGGAACAGATCTAGTTTTTTCTATAGGTAACTATTCATGTTATTTATAGAAATGAAATCACAATATTTGAACTCTAATGTCATAGTGAATTCATACTTATGTATTATTCATACTTACGGATTCATACTTAGTCAATTCCATGGTGTTGTGGAAACAGTCTAGAAGAGGAGCTGAAACTGATGAAATATGTACAAAAGGAATCTTTATTGGAAAAGCATGGTTCAAAAGCTAATCAAGTATCAATTTTCAAGATATTCAGAACTGGAAAGAACTTGATTGGCTATCTAGTTCAATGCCCTCAATTTGCAGACAAAGTAATCAAAATTCAGAGAGATTGAGTAATTTGCTTAAGATTTTATAGATAGCATGTAATAGAGGCAGGTTTCTAAATTGAAATCTAATTTATATTCTACTGTACCATGACACCTCTCTAAAGAAGGCAAATCAAAACAATAAGGAGAACCACTAATGGTAATATTAACACCACTTTTCCAGAAAGTTTTTCTCATCTCTCTAAAAACTTTTGTAAGAATCATCTGCTTCATATGTATATATGAAGTATGAACTATTTGACAATCTGCTCACAGGGAGGGTATTCTTGGTGGAAACAGAACTTTTCACATATGTTTTTATATAGAAGACATCAAAATCACATAAAATCAATGACAGTTGCAATAAACAAAGTTTAGCTTGTTGTTATTGTTCAGTTGTTTTAGTCATGTCAAACCCTTCATGGTCCCATTCGGAGATTTTTTTGGCAAAGATAGTGGATGGGAGATGGAGAAGTAGAGGTAAACAAAGTTTCCATTGGTTTTTCTCCTAGAAGGGTTTGCCATTCCTTCTCTAGTTCATTTTGAGGCTGAGGAAACTATTTGTGTGAACCTGAGTAAATCACTTAACACTGTCTGCCTCAGTTTTTTCATCTGTAAAATGAGCTAGAGAAGAAAATGACAAATCACCCCAGTATCTTTGTTAAGGAAACTCCAAATAGGGTCATGAAAAGTTGAACACAACTGAAAAATTAGGAAACCAAAAATATGGTGAAATTTGGCTTGCTTTCTAGCTCAGGGTGTATATTGTCTCAGGGATTTCTCTTTTTTTTTTGAAATTTTTCCTTACTTTATTATTTTCTTGGACAGTAGACATTTTAGAGCCATTTCTTTGGATAATTGTTTCATTATTATTTTTTATTAAAACTTTTTATTTGTAAAACATATGTATGGATAATTTTTCAACATTGACCCTTACAAAGCTTTCTGTTACAAATTATCCCCCCCTAGTCCCCACCCCTCCCCTAGATGACAGGAAGTCCACTACATGTTAATTATGTTGAAATACTTGACAAATCGAATATATGTATACATATTTCCACTCTTATCATTGTTGTGTAAGAAAAACTGTATCTAGAAGAAAAAAATCTGAGAAAGGAAACAATGCAAGCAAACATCAACAGAGAGCATGAAAATGTTATGTTGTGGTCCACATTTCATGTCCATCTCTCTGGGTATATATGGCTTTCTTCACTGAACAATTGGAACTGATTTGAAACATTTCATTGTTGAAGAGAGCCATGTCCGTCAGAATTGATCATCATGTAATATTGTTGTTGCTGTGTATAATGATCTCCTGGTTCTGCTCATTTCCCTCAGCATCAGTTCATGCAAGTCTCTCCAGGCCTCTCTGAAATCGTCCTGCTGGTCGTTTCTCACAGAACAATAATATTCCATAACATTCATATACCATAATTTGTTCAGCCATTCTCCAATTGATGGGCATCCATTTAGTTTCCAGTTTCTAGCCACTACAAAAAGGGCTGCCACAAACATTCTTGCACATGTGGGTCCCTTTCCCTCCTCTAAGATCTCTTTGGGATATAGGCCCAATAGAAACGCTGCTGGGTCAAAGGGTATGCACAGTTTGATAACTTTTTGAGCATAGTTCCAAATTGCTCTCCAGAATGGTTGGATCCGTTCACAGTTCCACCAACAATGTATCAGTGTCCCAGTTTTCCCACATCCCCTCCGACATTCGTCATTATCTTTTCCTGTCATTTTAGCCAATCTGACAGGTGTGTAGTGGTACCTCAGAGTTGTCTTAATTTGCATTTCTCTGATCAATAGTGATTTGGAGCACCTTTTCATATGACTACAAATAGTTTTAATTTCATCATCTGAAAATTATCTGTTCATATCCTTTGACCATATCGATTGGAGAATGGCTTGAATTCTTATAAATATGAGACAATTCTCTATATATTTTAGAAATGAGACCTTTATCAGAACCCTTAAATGTAAAGATGATTTCCCAGTTTATTGCTTCCCTCCTAATCTTGACTGCATTGGTTTTGTTAGTACAGAAACTTTTTAACTTAATATAGTCAAAATTATCTATCTGGTGTTTGAGTTCTAGTTCTTCTTTGGACATAAATTTATTCTATTGTCTCAGGGATTTCTCGATGAAAATCATCATCATGAGATTCTCTTGCAAATACAAATTATGGAGCTTCCAACTAGTTTTCTTGGCTTTTTGGATAGATATTTAAATATCTGAACTGGTTAAATTCTGTGTTTTTCCAACTAATCACTGATATTCTCCATTTGCTCCACCTTGGCAAAGAATAAATGTAATGATATATAGCTTAAAGCAGCTATGCTGGATCGATAATTTTATATGAAAAAAAAGAAACATAAAGAAGTACCTGCTATTAGTAGCATCTACTTAAAACCATCAAGCATCATATGCAATAACAAACTAGAACCATTCCCAATAAGATCAGGAGTGAAACAAGGCTGCCCACTGTCACCATTACTATTTAATATTGTATTAGAAATGTTAGCTTTGGCAATAAGAGAAGAAAAAGAGATAAAAGGAATTATAGTAGGTAATGAAGAAACCAAATTATCACTCTTTGCAGATGACATGATGGTATACTTAGAGAACCCTAGAGACTCAACTAAAAAACCACTAGAAACAATTCACAACTTTAGTAAAGTTGCAGGATTCAAAATAAATCCACATAAATCATCAGCATTTTTATATATTACCAACAAAGTTCAGCAGCAAGAGATAGAAAAAGAAATTCCATTCAGAATAACGGATGATAGCATGAAATATTTGGGAATCTATTTGCCAAGAAAATGTCAGAAACTATATGAACTAAACTACAAAACACTTTCCACACAAATAAAATCAGACCTAGTCAATTGGAAAAACATTAAGTGCTCATGGATAGGTCGGGCAAATATAATAAAAATGACAATACTACCCAAACTAATTTACTTATTTAGTGCCATACCAATCAAACTCCCAAGAAATTATTTTACAGATCTAGAAAAAAATAGTAGCAAAGTTCATTTGGAAGAACAACAGATCAAGGATTTCAAGGGAATTAATGAAAAAAAAAAGACAGATGAAGATGGCCTTGCTGTACCAGATCTAAAACTATATTATAAAGCAGCGGTCATCAAAACCATTTGGTACTGACTGAGAAATAGAGCAGTCGATCAGTGGCATAGGATAGGATATCAGGACAAGCTAGGTAATAACGTTAGCAATTCAGTGTTTGATAAACCCAAAGACCCCAGCTTTTGGGATAAGTACTCACTATTCGGCAAAAACTGTTGGGAAAATTGGAAACTAGTGTGGAAGAAATTAAGGCTGGATCCACACCTAACAACGCACACCAAGATAAGATCTAAATGGGTTCATGATCTAGATATAAAGAGTGATATTATAACCAAATTAGAGGAACATAGGATAGTTTACCTCTCAGACCTGTGGAGATGGAATAAATTTATGTCCAAAGAAGATCTGGAACTCTTAATTGAACACCAGATAGATAATTTTGATTATATTAAGTTAAAAAGTTTCTGTACAAACAAAGCTAATGCAGACAAGATTAGGAGGGAAGCATCAAATTGGGAAATCATCTTTACATTTAAGGGTTCTGATAAAGGTCTCACCTCTAAGATATATAGAGAATTGTCTCATATTTATAAGAATTCAAGCCATTCTCCAATTGATAAATGGTCAAAGGATATGAACAGACAACTTTCAGATGATGAAATTAAAACTATAATCATATGAAAAGGTGCTCCAAATCACTATTGATCAGAGAAATGCAAATTAAGACAACTCTGAGGTACCACTACACACCTGTCAGATTGGCTAAAATGACAGGAAAAGATAAAAATGAATGTTGGAGGGGATGTGGGAAAACTGGGACACTGATGCATTGTTGGTGGAGCTGTGAACGGATCCAACCATTCTGGAGAGCAATTTGGAACTATGCTCAAAAAGTTATCAAACTACGCATACCCTTTGACCCAGCAGTGTTTCTATTGGGCCTATATCCCAAAGAGATCTTAGAGGAAGGAAAGGGCCCCACATGTGCAAGAATGTTTGTGGCAGCTCTTTTTGTAGTGGCTAGAAACTGGAAACTGAGTGGATGCCCATCAATTGGAGAGTGGCTGAATAAATTATGGTATATGAATGTTATGGAATATTATTGCTCTGTAAGAAACGACCAGCAGGACGATTTCAGAGAGGCCTGGAGAGACTTGCATGAACTACTGCTCAGTGAAGTGAGCAGAACCAGGAGATCATTATTCACGGCAACAACAATACTAAATGAGGATCAGTTCTAATGGACATGACTCTCTTCAACAATGAAATGTTTCAAACCAGTTCCAATTGTTCAGTGAAGAGAACCATATACACCCAGAGAGAGGGATGCGAAATGTGCACCACAACATAACATTTTCATGCTCTCTATTGATATTTGCTTGCATTGTATTTCCTTTCTCTGATTTTCTTTTTTTTCTTGTAGATAGGATTTTTCTTGCACAAAAATGATTTGTGGAAATAAGTATACATATATTCGATTTCTTAAGTATTTTAACATAATTAACATGTATTGGATATCCTGCCATCTAGGGGAGGGGTGGAGAGTAGAGGGGAAAAATTTGTAACAGAAAGCTTTGTAAGGGTTAATGTTGAAGAATTACCCATACATATGTTTTGCAAATAAAAAGTATTAATAAAATTTAAAATAAATAGATAAATAAATAAATAAATAAACGAATAAATAAATAAATAAATAAGTACCTGCTAACAACAGGCACAAGATAAAGAAAAGTCATACCAAATAAGACATTTTGCATCTTTCCTTAGTTCTGATAGGACAATTACAATTAGGGGTTTCAATCTGTGTTCTTTATTCCATTAAGTGGAATATTGAAGCTAGCCTTAAACACTGAATTCCTGGTCCTAGAATTTACATTGCAAGATGCTTTCAGGGATTTGATCACCTTCATGTAAGATGTTTTCTATGTTTTTTCTATGTTTCTATGTTTTCTTCTCTCTCCATAGATTAATCTAGTTCAAAACTCCCAGTGCAACCAATCTATTCACCACCCTCAATTTAAAAGTTCTCATAGTTTCTGTCTTTCTCAGGGTAGAAGAACACTATCTGTGGGACTATACATTCTAGTTTCCTGATTAGGGTTTCAGAATTTTTTCCCTTTAGAAATAAATCTTAAATTCAAAGAGATGAATTTAGTAGCATAGGTCAGGGGGAGGAGAAGATGGGAAGAGCGGGGATGGGGGAGTTGGCGTGAACAGAATTCCCACTGGTTTTTCTCCTGGAAGGGTCATTGGGATGTGTCAGCAACCTAGTTTACACTCAATGCACACTTGTGTCTTTATAAATATTCCACTATTGGATGCTATCATGAACACTACACACATGTCCATATTGAGGGTATGATTGATGATAGTATGTGATGGGAGAAGGCAAGTTTTTACATAAGTTTTTCTCCAAGAGGCAACGTTGTTATAGTTACACCCTTGAAAGAAAGATATGGAGGATATAAAACCTTACTGTATTTATTTTAGTAGATCACAAAAAAAAAAATGCTTGTTGACATCAAGGATGCATGAACTATTCATTCATTCAACAGGTATTTATTAAATATCTACTTTATACCAGGCACTCTTCTGGAGATATTTATGACTGTTATGGGTATCTCATATTAAGTCTACATAGAAGGAGAATTTTCTGCAGATAGCGGAGGACCTCCAAATAAGATGCTCTTTTGGTGGATGACACTGTGAGGACCGCAAATACTTTCTGAATGTTGTGGTACTTCACCAGTGATCTCTACTGCTAAAAGATATCAGATTCTCAATCCATATAGGGAAAATCGGGTAGATGAATGTGTCACTCTGGTTATGGCATATAATCGAACTTAGAGACTATTAGGTCTCTGAACTGAATAGGAGATGGGGAACATTTTGAATTTCAGTTAGAAAATCATGGAATATTTTTAATGATCCCAATTGCTTTCAGACTCCAAATTCATACACATATAGATATACAAACATACCTGCCTATACATACACATATACACATATATGATTGAGGTTTGGAGAGGGTTGTGACTTCTGGTCACACAGCTATTAAGTGTCAGAAGTGGGATTTGAATCCAGGTCTTACCTCAGTCTAGACCTCTGTTCATTATATTAACAGCACATGGCATCACAGGGAATTTATTTTGGGGTTGCAGGGGTAAGAGTACAATATAAGAAATATGAGTAGATCTTGTAGGATGATAGGATCACACATTTAGAGCTGGAAAGGACCTTATGCTTCATCTAGTCCAATTCCCTCAATTTATTCATGAGGAAATAGACAGGTGATGTGACTTGTACAGTCACAGAGGTAGGAAGTATCAGAGCTGAGACTTGAAACCAGGTCTCTCTCTTGAAATCCTATTTTCTTTTTACTTTATTATGATGATTCTCAAAGAAAAGGGAAGGAAAAAAGGGGAGCAGAATCCAATAAGGAAAGAATGTAGCTAAGAGGAATATTTGAGTGCTATTCTGTATTGGAAAGCAGGAGCAGAAATGACCTACCAAGTCTAGACTGTCCCCTTTCCTTAGCTCCATTCATGGTCTTAAAGCAGTTTCTTGCCTGTAGTTTCCCAAGTGGAATGAATGAATGAAGCATTTAATAAGTGTTTAACTATGTACAAAACACTGGACTAAGCACAAAGAATCCAAACAGAATAGGATGTCAGTTCTTTCAGAGAATTCACAATTTCTTGGAAAAGACAGCACTTAGAGAAAGTTTCTGCTGTAAATCAGAGAAGGTCCAATAGTCCCTAGGGTACAGTGGCAAAGTGGATCATAATACATCATTTTTAATGTTATTTCCAATGATAAAACCATATCCATTTCTGATGTTGAAGCATTTGACTGTGCCAGAGACTCTGGGAGTGAGAACTTTTTCACTGGGTCTTTAAAAAAGAAATAGGTTTTGGAGATGGGTAGGTGAATGATTCAGAAGCAGGAGAAAAAGTTGGGGTGAATGGAGTAACAGGAAGAAAGGTAGAAAACGTTTTGTATGTGGGACAGAAACTTTATCCTTCATCTAGTTTTTTTTAAACAGCTCTTTTCCTGCAAAAAACCCCCCAAATATTGGTTCTATTTATTTTTGCCTTACCTATGAACTTGACAGAGCAGGGAAATTGTAGTGGGGGCCTCTTATTTATTAAACCCTCTTCTATACCAGACCTAAGGGAATGCCTTCTAGCAGAATGATTTCTCCATATACACATAGATAAACACATAATCATCAACTTAGCTCTGAAAAGACTCTAAGTGATCCTCTTCTTCATTTTTCAGTTTAGAAAACTGAAACCCAGAGAAGTTAAATATCCAATAGTTAAATTTATTTAAAGTTAAATTTATTTAAATAGTTAAATTTATTTATTTAAAGAAGTTAAATATCACTTAGGCAGAATAAGGTTTCAAAATTGAATTTGGGTCTGCTGATGCCAAATTGTTGGAGGTACTGCTTTATGATGTTACAACAAAATGAGGCGATCACAAATCATTGAACATTTAACAAAAGAAGTTTACTTTGCCCTAACACAGCAGGAATATGCAACAAGGATGTCACTTAGTTTCTTTGGATACTGCCCTCCTGGTTTTGAAATGCATCTGGTCAATAACTCATCATGTATGGTCACTTGCATGGTCTCAGACAAACACCAAGTCCAAGAGGCTCAGGTTAAAAGGAGGGGACTTTTATGCCCCTAGATGATCAGGAAGCTACATAAGGGAAAGTAGGGCAATCGGGTTCCTGGGCTATCTTTGTCTTGACCCATTTATTGTGGTTAGGAGAAGAGAAAAATTAGAGTCCCATCTCAAATCAGTTTTTTTCCATTGTCCCATGATTAGGTTTAAATGACCCCCAGAGGCAGATTTGAAAGGGGAAAAGATGTCACAAAAGAACCCTCTTTCTTCATCTTTGCCAGTTCCCTGGTGGGGTAGCTTCCTGGAAACCAGTGAGGTTTTCTAGTTGTTTGTAACACGTTAGATAGGTGGTGGATAGAGCATCTTCCTGAGTTAAATTCCAGCCTCAGTTACTTCCTAGCTGGGTCATCCTGGGCAAGTCACTTTATCCTGTTTGCCTCCATTTCCTCATATGAGTTGAAGGAAGAAATGACACACCACTTCAATATCTTTGCCAAGAAAATCCCAAATGGGGGTCATGAAGAGCTGGACAAGACTAAAAAACAACTGAAAGTGGTAGGTGAAACTTTTCTGGAGTAGAAATGTTTTTTTTAAAAATTGCCACAGAATTTGAAAATATAACCAGTGTGAGGAGTGGTTATGTTAGGGTTCTTGTTTTATTTTTCCTTTTATAATCAGAGTTCTTAGTGCCATAGATTTAGAGATTTTGATTGTTGTTGTTTGCCTTTTGTTCTTGAAGAGGACCATGACATTGGGGGGGAGCTCTAGGATTTATCTTTAAAAAGTAAGTAAGAAAAAAAGAGCAATGTAACTTATGAGACATAAGAAAATACATCTTTCTTCTTTCAACTTAGGTAGCTAATCATTCTGAAGCTGTATAAAGATAAAGGTATCTTTC
The DNA here is from genome assembly GCA_023553655.1 of Myrmecobius fasciatus. Classification (NCBI taxonomy): domain Eukaryota; kingdom Metazoa; phylum Chordata; class Mammalia; order Dasyuromorphia; family Myrmecobiidae; genus Myrmecobius; species Myrmecobius fasciatus. Next base: position 110,307 of record JAJPUD010002800.1, read on the forward strand.
TAGTCATTTGAGTTTCATATCCTCTGTGGCCCAGAGGGAGACTGACTACAGCTGCTAGAAGAAGTTGCAAGGTGGCCACTGAAGGCAGAACTTGTCTCTTCTTCACTTTTTTACCTTATTTAAAAGTAAGTTCAAGTTTTTTTTTTTAGGGGGGGTAGTTGTATATGTCTAGGAAGGAATAAGAGTAGGAAGAATATTAAACTTCATTGCTTAGCATTTTTGAATGAGATAATAGAATAAATAAATGAAAGGATTCTATCAAAAACAATTCCAGAAAGCAAGGGGTTGAGACAACCAACAAGTCAAAGTTTGATTGTTTTTTTTAAATGTCTGGACTTAAGAAAGTGATGGAGAAAATATAATAAGGCAGATTAAACTTAGAAGTGTGTCATGTAAATATACATATATATTTAGTAATATGACTTAATATAATATATAAAATTAGTTTAATAGAATATTAAGCTATATTATTATATTTATATTTTTACAGGACATACTTCTATATGGAAATATAAATTTAAAATATATGCATATATAAAAACACACAAAATATAAAAATATATACATATGCACATACATATGAATGGTATCTGCATACATATATGTAAAAATTCAATATACACACAACACATGCATTAAACACATGTGCATATACAAATATATACATGTACATACATATATACATGTATTTATGCATGCATACACAAATACATACACACACACAAACATAGAAAGCTGGTGGTTAAACATTTACTAACACACTCTTGGTTATACTCCTTTACTAAGGACTAAATTGATAAAGTAGGTAAATCCTCCCACATTCTCTATCAAATCTGTTTGTTCTCTTGACAGTTTTCCTAATTTTCTTTGGAATAAAAATAACTTTTGAAAAGCTCACATTTATATAGCACTATAGACTTGCAAAATGACCTGCTTGCATTATCTTATTTGATTCTTACAACTCTGTGAAGTAGATTTTATTACCCTCATTTTACAGGTAGGGAAACTGAGGCTCAGATAGCTTGAGTGAGTTGTCCAAGCTCACTAAATTTTTATCTGTGTCAGAATTCAAAACCCATTTCTTTCTTATTCCAAGTATAGCACTCATTCACTACTCCAGAGATGTCAAACTCGTGACTAGTTAGCTACAAAGCAGCTTGCACATATTAGAAGAGGGACGGAAACATATTAAAATGTAATTAAGAAATATTTAGCAAAATAAATAAAAATGCAATGCAATATAGATAATGTTAAATTGTGGATTTCTAAGTCAATATGTGGCAGGTAGGTGGTAGAGTGAATAGGGTGCTAGATTTAGAGTCTGGAGAAGCTGAGTTCAGATTTGCTTTCAGCCTTTGTGACTCCGGGAAAATCACTTAACCTGCTTACTTCAGTTTCCACATCTATAAAAGGAAATTGAGAAGAAAATGGCAGACTACTCCAGTATCTTTGCCAAGAAAACTCCAAAAGAGTCATGAAGATGTGAGCACCACTTTGAAAAAACTTATCAACTTGTTGATTCTAGTTTTAGTATTCTACTCATTGTTAGCTAGTTACCAGTTGAAGAATCCTATGAACCAATCAATGCCAGACACTGTCATTTGGCATGTTTAAGGAAAAACTACATAGTCTAATTAGAAATATCCAGCGTTGTGTGGTGAGCAGCAGCCCAAAGAGTCCACTATTCTGGGAAGAGTGACATCTTTGAAGAAGGCCTAGGAAGATGAAAGGAAGGGATCTAACAGGATGTCACCAAGGATCCTCAAGCATCTTTGCTTTCAAGCTGTGACAGGGAGTCCTTGTGTTCTAGAACTCCTGGGTCTATGCTTCTGGGCAGTTCAGGCAGCTCTCCAGGATTGTTGATTCACTTGGGAAACAGCTACTCAAGTGTTTAATGGGGAGAGCCCAAGTTCTGATTGGTGTCCAGTCTTTGACCCCAGTTGGAGAGGCAGTCCAAAGCTATGAAACCAGAAGGACACAACCTGGAAGATGAAATATTCAGGTATGAGTCAGAGAGAGCTTACCAGAAAAAAAGGCAGGAAAGGAATAAAGCGGAGCCAAGCAGGAAGAATAGACATGGCTAGAAAAGAGAGAGTCTGATGGTTAGAGAAAGATTAGGTAAGCTAGAAAAACGTGTGTGTGTGTGTGTGTGTGTGTGTGTGTGTGTGCAATAATATATATATACATACATACATATTTATTATATATTTAATAACTGAAATTATTTGAGCCATCTTGATATCAGTTTTGGCTTTCATTTCCCTCCAGAGAGGAGTTCTTAATGTTTTTGGTGTCATGGACCCCTTTGGCAGTCTGGTGAGGTCTATGAACTGCTTCTCACCAAAATAATTTGTTGCCTACATTCATAATTGATGGAAATAATAAATTTCAATTAGAAGGTATAGACAAAAAAGAAATAATTTCTTCCCATCCATGTTCACAAACCTCTTGAAATCCACCTATAGTTAAGAACTCTGTTCTACAAAAGATGCTATCATCAAATCAGGAACCATAAGCCATCTCTGATTCTTGTCATCCTGACCTTTTTTCTTTTCTTTATTCTGTTAAAGCAGAGAACTAACACTAGTTCTTGAGGGAAATTGTGACAAACAAGAAATGAAGGAATCCCTGTGTCCCCTGTCCTAGAAAACACTTGTTTCTTGTTGGTTCTTTCTACATATATTCTTGTGATTCTTGGACTGTTTGGGGATATGAGAGGTGATAGAGTTAGTGGGGAATAGGAAGGCAGAGTAAAGATGGGGTGTCAGGACTGGAGCATGGAATCAGGGCCTTAAAAGTCCTCCAGTGTCTACCTCCTTGAATTAAGTGACATCTAACCTTGGTCAGCTTTTGGAAGGACACTTTTTGTTCAAAAAAGAAAAACGGTATAGTACACTGTGATAAGACCATTTCCTTTCTCATAGTGTCTCCTTTAATGTCAGGTCTGAAATATGAAGTCATTAGGGGATATTAAAACAGTGCTGACAAACTAATTAACAAAAGACATTACGCCGGATGGGCTCAATTTATCCTTTTTAATGGTTCTTATAAATGGGTGCCGCCAATTAAAATTAATAAAGATTTACCAGCGATTGCCCAGTGTACATTGCTAAGAAGCTCTGTTGAAGGTCGCCTTAAAGTCAGCTTTGTCAAAGCTGCAAGTTCAGCTCAGGAAGAGCAGATCCTTTGGGTTTCCCTTGATTTTTTTCTTTTTTTCCGTTGGTTTCTTCTCCTTTGACGTCATTGTCTGGACTTTTCACCATCTGCTCTGTCTTCTTGGTCCATCTCCCACCCCACTGTCAGCTCCATCCCATCTCTGGGCTGACTTGGATGTCAAAGAGAGATAGAGAGGGAAAAAAACCAACAACTCATAAGCCGTGTCAGATTTGTCATCATTTGTTCCTTGGAAATCTTACTGTCAGTGCTGGGACATGTTTTCTGCTTTCATTCAGTGTCTCAAGGTTATGCCAACTTGGAGGGGCTGCTATCTTGGGGCAGCAGGTGCCTTTCAGCACCTCTCAGGTCACACTATGTAATAATCTGTGTTAGTTTCTGCTGAGAGTCAGATTCCACTTGGCACTATTTTTTTCTTCCTTCTTGACTTATTGGAGTCACTAATAGGTTAGAGAAGAGAAAGGCATGGATCTCTAAGACTCCAGTTATAATGTTAAAAAAAATATTACCTGGCTATCGACAGCACTCTCACTAGTACATAGATGCTTATCAGATTAGCTAGTTGGTACTTGGGATGCTCAGGAGTAAATATTAGTGAAGGGTAGCATGACAGAAAAAAATCCTGGGTAGCAAGAAGCAGCATGAAGGCTTTGGGAGACAAGCTGAGGATGGGTGCTGAAAAAAGTTCTGCACAGGGCTGGTTCTGTATGGTGTATCTTTGATATGGGATTCTCCTTTTTCATTTGCTCTTGACATTTCTTCATCTCCCAGACAACGATCTTGACCTTACCCAGGTACTCTTCCCCACCTTCCATTTCCCCTTTCTCTATGGTTCTCTCCCATTAGAATGTATATTCCTTGAGGTCCAGGACTGTTTTATTTGTATTTGTATACTCAGTGCTTTGCACAGTACTTGACATACAGTAAATGCTTAATAAATACTCTAAAGCTATCTATTAAGCTATTGATCTATCTCTCTCATCAATCTATCTCCATCATTTATTTATCTTTCTATTTATATCATCTATTTCTATCACCTATCCATCCATTCATCCATCCAACTATCTATCTATTCATCCATCCATTTATTTATCATCTATCTATCTATGTCTTATCTGTCTATCTAATCACACTATTCATTTGGTATCCAAAACAATATGAAGTCACTAGTTATAAAACTTTGAAAATTTTTGCTACTGCTTGATTTAACTCCTACAGCTGAGACTTCTGGAAGAAAGTTGTAGTCTATATTAACAATGATTTAGTCTGAGGTAGACCATAGCTAGAAGGTAACAATGTGCTCAGTCAGTTTTATCACAGAACTCCAGAGCAAGAAACCTTCATTCACTTTTTCTGTAGCTATCTATAGATAGCTTGTTCTTCTATAATTTTTAGTTTCTTTATTCATTTCAATTTTCCTAATCCATCTCCTCAGCCTTGGTTTTTTCTTGCCTCCACACCCAGTCTAGACTCCATAATATGCTCTCTTGATGTTTCATGTTTAATATTTTACTAGTTATTGTCACTTATGATCCCTTCATATCTCTCCATTATATATTATTCCCAGTTTATGATTCCTCAACCCTGGGAAAATCCTGCCATCTGATTTCTTTGCTTGTCTTCCAGGACTGCTGAACATCACTGAAGATAAAAATGTGAAATGGAATTGATTCCATACATTACACATTTATGGTATATAACTCTGATGATTTCTCAATGTATTTTGAAAATTGTCCTCTTCTAAATTTCTTCTATTTATCAAGAAAAAAGTCTCACAATAACTATTTTGCACTTTTAAAAATAACTTTTTACCCCAAAGCATAGATCTCATCTTATATATAATTAATCTTCTAATTCAATGATAAGATTGAAGTCATCCTCTATATATCATCTCCCCATCACTTGCTTTGCTGTTTATACCACTAATGCTGCATATACTAAGTGCTCAATAAATGTTTTTCATTCAGTGCAAGCTTTCCCACTTCCATATTCCAAAACTTTTCAACGCCATTTTATGTGTTCTCTTCTTTCCTTTTGATAACTAAAAAAGAGGTGTTTCTTGATAAGACTGATTAAAATTTTAATTATGTCTTGCCTCTTCCAGGATCTTGATTTGGCAGTTATCTTCCTCTCTCTTGCATCTTCACTATCTCCCACCCTACTGGCACTTGTATATCCACCTATAAGCATTCTTAGGACTTATTTTTTTTTAAATTTTCTCTTAACTCTTCTAGTTAATGTTCCATTTCTTTGTTTCTTATTTTCCTGGAAAATCCTTGAAAAATTGGTCTGTACTTGATGCTTCTTCTTCCATATAACACATTCTATCCTTTAGCAACAGAAGCACTAGTCTATCTTGCTTTTTTTGACAATTTCTCTTGATTTCCTTTCCTGGTTCCTCATCATTTTCCTTATTTCTTAATGTGGATATCTTTTTTATTCTTTCTCTTGGCAATCTTATTTCACTCCAATGGCTTCAAAGACTAAATTCTTGTTCTGTATCTCTATTTTTTGATATTTCTTTTAAATCGTAGACCCATATCTCTATCTACAAGACATATCCTTTGGAAGCTTAAGCTAACTATATCTAAACTAAGCTCATCATCTTTCTTGTAGGTCTGTTCTTCCTTTCCCCCTCACTATTTATTTCTGTGGCACTACCATTGTCTTCTCTTCTATATTCAAAGTGTTGTAGCTATCTGATTTTCCCCTCTACCTCAGTTCTTTATATATATATTGTTGTTGCTGCTGTTGCTCATTCTTCATTCTTGAAAAGCACCAATGGCTGCAGAAGAGTGACGTCTTGACTTGCAAATGAATTAGATTTAGGTGAGTCAGAGTTGTGCAAAATCATCAACCTCACTCTCTCTTCTCTAACCTGTTAACAGATTGATTCTGCCTTCATAAAATCTTCCCATTTGTCCCCTTCTATCTCCTTCCACTTCTATCATCCTAATATATAGACTCTCATAACCATCTTTCTGGACTATTACAATAGACTTCTAAGAAATTATTCTGCCTCTCTTCTCTTATCCCCAATTCATCACTGCTGGATTAATCATTCTCATTCATGGGAAAGGCAACATGCTATGGGGAAAGGACAATGAACTAGAAAATGGTAAGACCTCAGTTCAAATCCTGACAGAGATGTACTTGATAGCTGTGTGACCCTAGACAAATCATTTAACTTTTTTGTGCCTCAATTGTCTTATTTGTATAATAGGAGGGTTGTACTTTATGCTCTTTCAGGATGAAACCTATCATCATATGGATATAATTAGTCAGTTCTCTCTTCAGTATTCTTCTTATTTCATTGTGAAGAGATTGCATATGACTTTTTCCTAGTATTTGAGATTCCTCAGAGTGTGTTTATTTCCTTCTTCACATATCCCTATGGGAATGTGGGGTCACATTCCTATTATAATATTCCATTATATATAATATACATATTATTTCTGTATAGTATAATATCCTAATATATATATAATATATGTATTATTCCTGTTATAATATCCTATTATATTACACATTTTTTCTGCTTTCTACCTAACCTTGCCCAAATGCCCTGTGCTTTCCTATCTCTCTGACTGCTCACATTATGCCTAGAATGTCCTGTTTTCATCAACTACTGAGTCCCTATTAAAGGAATTGTAGTTCTTTGAATGTGGAATCCTTAAAAGCTCAACTCAAATGCCATCTTCTCCATGACCTGATTGTTCTATTGGTGACAACTCCCCACCCCCCTTCCCCTGAGCTCATATAACTTTCTAGTTCAGGTCCTTAACATATTTATTATATAGTACAGAGATTTATCACTTTCTTACATTGCAAACAATGTGAGGGCAGAAATAATATATTGTTTTGTGTTTTTCCTAGTGTCTGGTGCAGTGCTTTGTGCATAGTAGGGCATATAAGGGATAAAGTAGATATTGAGCCTATGATTTCCTTGTTTTGTGGAACTTCTAGGTGAGGATATCTTCATCTCCAAAGCAAGCCATCATCCTTTCTGCAACTTATGGACTTAGGGATTTCCTGAAACACCAATAAGTTGAGTTACTTGCTCAGATATATACAATAGATATATAATTAATGTTTGTTGAAAGAATATGACTTCACTGGTAGGCCACCGGGTTTTCTCTTTCCATTTCTTCACCCCTTCTCCCTTACCCCCAACTTTATCTACTGAAGTTCAAAAATGCCTCCCTAGGGGTAGTAGATGCCTTGGCCATGGGGTCTACAGCTAGATGTCCTGGAGAATGAGACTATAAAAGACCCCATCTGAATACTATGGGGACATTTTCCAAGGGTAATGAATTCATGCAGAAATGTGACCTCTAGAGAATAGAAGCTTTCCAGGAGGCATTAGCAACTCTTTTAATTGTGCATTTTATTGTTTCTTTTTCTAGCAATGCACAAATGTCAGGTCCATTAGCACAGAGCAAGCAAAAATAAATAGACTTTACCCTCCAAAGAGTAACTCTGTCAGGGACTTGTGCTTGTATTCCTGCCAGAGGCCTTGAGAAGATAAGAGGACATTTCATTCCAAGTATTACCTTTAGCTCCAAAATTTTGAAGTTTTATTGTGAACAGTGTCATTTTTCCTGGGAATATTAGCTCCTGGTACTTAGCACATTATTCAAATGAAATCAAAGCAATAAACATTTATTAAGAGCCTACTATGTGATAAGGCACAGTGCTAAACACTGGGGTTGCAAAAAAAGGCAAGATACAGCCCCTACCCTACAGAAGCTCACAGTCTAATGGGGGAGAGAACATGAAAAGAAATATATACAAAGAGAGCTATGTAGGGGAAAAATGGGGAATAATTAAAAGAGGGAAAACACAAAAATTAAAAGTAGGTCAGGAAGGGTTGCTGGAATTTTAGGGACTTAAAGGAAGTGAGAGAGAACTTAAAGGAAGCCAGAAGAAGAAGAGCATTCCAGGAATGGAAGATTAGTTATTAGTCATTAGAGAGAATGTCCAGAGTCAAGATGGCGTGTTTTTGTTCATGAAACAATCAAAAAAACAAGTTACTGAATCGAAGAGTAAGATGTAAGAAGGGGATTTTGAATGCAAAATTTTGTATTTGCTTCTAGAAGTAAAATGAAGTTGCTGGAGTTTACCTACACTTTACACAAATCACTGTCTGGAAGATGCACTGAAGTAGGGAGAGATTTGAGGCAGGCAGATCCATCAGCATGCTATTGCAACAATCCAGATTTGACCAGTGTGGCAATGTCAAAGAATAGAAGGGAATGTATTCCAGAGATATTGCAAAGGTGAAATAGGCAGAGTGCGGCAACAGGATATGGAGGGTAAGAGATAGTGAGGAGTCCAGGATGAAGCCTGGGTTGTAAGTCTCCAAGAATAGAAGGATGGAATTACCTTCCACAGTTATAGAGAAAATAAGAAGGAATTAATATAAATGTTAAAGTCCCCTAATTGTTGGTACTCATCCATTGTTCTTGAAGAGGACCAATGACATCAGGAAGGTGCAAGTGAATTGGATTTAAGTGAGGCAGTATTATGCAAAGTCATCAACTTCACTCTTTTCTTCAAAGTTATCAGAGTCCATGGACAGGACATGGGTCAAGATGACTGGCAATGGTTCTGAATGCAGTGGGAGACCTTGGCCTTTCCCAAATTTCAGTAGACACTGTGCAAGATGCTGAGGACACAAAGTATAAATGGAAAATAGTTCTTGCCCTCAAGAGGCTTTCTTTCTACTTCAAGAACATAGTATTTACATAGATTAAAAAATGAAAGAACCTTTGAGGAAGAAGAGAACATTAATAGCTAGGAGTATAAAGTAAGATTTCCTGTAGACTGCAGTATGAGTTAACCTCAGAAGGAAAGAAGGTAAGGATTCTAGGAGTTGGAGATGAGGAGGAATCATGTTCTACATATTTAAGCCATGGAATGTCAAAATTTGGGAAAGAGTAAGTAGACTGGTTTGCCTGAATCATAGAGAATATGAAGAAGAAAGTTTGAAATGTCTGGAAAAGGAGGGTAGAGTCAGACAATTAAGAGGCTTTCCATAACAAATTAAGGATGTTCATTTTTTTTTCCCTAGAGGCAATAGGAAGTCATTGGAGACTCTTCAGTAGGAGAGTGACAAAGTTAGATTTGTAAAGTTAAACCTCTAGTTATTTAACAGTCTGAATTTGTAACTAGGGGATCTATATTGCAATTTTGGCTCGCTACTTATTCTTTGATTGATCTTGGGCAAGTCAAACTATATCCCAGGACTTCTATTTCCTCATCTGTAAAATGAAGGTGTTGTATGGGATAATCTCTAAATTTCCCTACAGCCCTGAAGCCTATGATCCTAAAACTGTAGTTTAAGGCTAAATATTAAGTTGAGCCTGATTTATTTGGTTAAAACATTTGATATTTTTGATAAAATATATAGGAGAGTGTAAAAACCAGCTTAAAGCTTAATATCAAGAAAATTAAGATCTTGGCAACTGGTCCCATCACTTTCTGGCATAAAGAAGGAGAAGAAATGAAAGCAGTATCAGGTTTCTGTATTTTTGAAGATCACTCCAGATGGCGACTACAGCCATGAAATTAAAGACACTTGTTCCTTAGCATGGCAGATCTGAACAGAAAAGGGATGCAAAGTCAAAGTTATGTTTTTTTTCAGTAGCAATATATGGCTAAGAGAGTTGGACTATAAGGAAATCTGACCACCACAGAACTGATGTCTTTTAATTGTGGTACTGAAGAAAACTTTTGAGAATCCCTTGGATAGCAAGGAGATCAAGTCAAGACATTAATTCAAACTATTCACTGGAAGGTCAAATACCGAAGTTAAACTTTACATACTTTAGCCATGAGTTAGAGTAAGATGGAATTCATTGGAAAAGACCTTGATGTTGGGAAAGATTGAAGGCAAAAGGAAAAGAGAATGGATAGATAGTATCGTGGAAACAATGAACATGAGCTTTGACAGAAGGACAGAAGGGCCTGGTGTGCTATGGCTTCTGGCATTAGGAAGAGTCAGACTTGGTTGAATGATTGAACAACAAAGGTTGAGGATCATGACCTCAGGGGGCTGACTCTCTTCTTGAGTTAAAAGCTAGCCTCAGACACTTACTACCTGGGTCACCCTGGGCAAGTCATTTATTCCTGTTTGCCTCAGTTTCTTTATCTGTAAAATGATCTGGAGGAGGAAATGACAAACCAGTTCAGTACTTTTGCCAAGAAAACCCCAAATGGGGTCAAGAACAACCACAACAAAGGATTTCAAGTCTGCCTTCCCAGGACGCACCTTCCTAACTTTCCAAAACTTCTTTCTCTTTGCCCCAGTCCATACTCACTCTTCAACTAACATAAAACAATTTAAATAATAATGACCATCTCCCCTTTAATCAACATTTATTTAGCACTTTCTACATACCAGGCATTGAGTTTAATGCTATGGAACAAAGAAAAGCAACAACTGTTCTTGCCCTCAAGGAGCTTACATTCTCATAGGAAACACAACACAGATGTAAATAAGCCAATACAGAATACACACAGAGTAGAAGATATTAGAGTGGAAGGGAAGGTTCTAGTGGCTTGAGACAGAAAATGTCTCTTGCAGAAAGTGGCGTTTTAGTTGAACTTTGAAAGGCAGATGAGAAGGTAGATATGCTCCCTTTCTATCTTTATGTGGAAAAGAAATGCATCATTCCTTCTCATTTTCATTCTTTCCACTCAATGCAGAGTAATAATCCCATGGATACACCTTTATTACTGAAGACACCATTCTGGCTAAAATAGAGAATGATGAAAAGAAGGTAACTATGGCAATCCAGCTATGCACATAGAATCCTCTCACCTTATCTTAGCAAAGAATTCCCCTTTTCTGGTTCTTAAATATTGGATGCAAAAATCATTGCAAATAAACTCAAGAATCTTCACCCGTTCAAGAATCATAATAGAGCAAAATTCCTTTATGATGCCCTCAATTTGTAGAAATTTTCTTTAGATTTATTTTGCATATGCTTATTTATGCAGCTAGGGTATGCAGTGCATAAAATATTGGGCCCAGAGTCAGGAAGGCTTGAGTTCAAATGTGGCTTCAGAGGCTTAAAACATGCATGACTCTGATAAGTCATTTAACCTTTGTCTGCCTCAGTTTCCTCATCTATAAAATGGGAATAATAATAGCACCTCTCTTTGATGAAGATCAGATCAAATAATATTTGTAAAGTACAGTATCTGTCACCAAGTAGGCCCTTAATAAATATTTGTTCCCACATATCTTCAATATTCTTATCTCCCCTTCCCTCTATTCCTATATAAGTTCCTTAAAAGTAGGGTTTATCCATTCTTTATATTTGTATCCCCAACCCCTAACACATAGCCCATGGGAGGCACTGAATGAATATTTTTTGTTTGATCGATTATTCAATAAACAAATTCTCTTGGCAGGGATTCCTGGCAGGTTGATAGAAGAGATACTTAGAAGCTGCCACTTGTGGCATCACTTAAATAGGCAGCCAGTTACTTTAATAAGGTACAGGGCTAGTAATCACTCTGGGAGAGTATGTAGTTTGGGATAGGAAAGTAGTTAAAAAAAAAAAAAGGAGGGCTGATTTTGAAGGCTAGTCAGCCCTATCATCCTTTCCTTTGTGCCTGATGGTCTTATTCTCACTTCCCTTATCCTGAGCAGATGATAAATTGCCTGCCCTCCCATTATTTGAGTAATTGCCTCAGATTATTTGGCAGTCATGGGCTCTTGGGCCTAGTGAGGCTAATGGAGGCCTTTGACTTCATTTTTGTTGTTAATTTTCTTATTTTTGGTTTTGGTCACTAATAATGAGACAAGGAAATAGTTTGGTTTAATTGATTTAATGCAGCTCCTTTACTAGGGGAGAGGAAAGCTTTGGTTCATGCTTGGGGTGTTGGGAAGGCAACAAACAGTCTAATGGGGGAGTCTCTTTCTAGAGTTTCAGCCGGATTAGGATATTCCTGGAAGAGATTTTAGATGTGGATATGAAGTGTATGCTGGATCTCTACTAGTTCTCCAGGATTCTTCAGATGAGTCATTCAGGGTGTCTGTCCTAGAAAAAATCAATCAATTCTAATATATGAGCAAGTGATCTGAATAGTTTTTGAATGTCTATTATGTCTTTTGTTTTTGTATTATGCTTTTGAATGTCTATTAAAATGCGACTCCTATCATAATTGAGAAGACAGGATGTCAAGGGTAATACTTTCCAAAAGTTCTTGGATGCATCTATACTAAAGATGAAATAAAGGTTGTTATGGGAAATCTGTACTTAGCTTATGGGAAGCACCTTCCCTGTATGAAAGTGCAGCTTTAAAAAAATAATTTGGTGTCAGGAGTTTCAAAAAATGGTTGTAGATTCTTGCAGATATAACACTATCTAGATCAGAGAAATAAGAGGAGATCATACGTTTAATTTTAAGGCTTATTCTTTCTCTCCAGAATCTTTGGAAACTCAGAAGTTATAACCATTCTTTATGGGAAGGAAACAGAATTCTTAGGGAAGAGTAAGATTGGGAGCTGGGATCTGGCTGGGTCATGGTTTTCAAACCAATCTATGGGCAAGGTATAACCAATGGATCCTACTTAGTTGTTGTTGTTCATCCTTCTTTCCTCTAAGAGAACCAATGACATCAAGAGGGTGTTGTCTTGGTATGTCATAAATTGGATATAAGTTAGGCAGAGCTGGGCAAAATCGGCATCCTCACTCTCTCCTCCAGAGTCTTCAAAGTCCAGTGGCAAAACAAAGGGCAAAGCAAAGGTCCAGCTGACTGGTGATGGCCTAGGATGCAGTGTGACCTTGACCTTTCTAAATTCTTTCCTAGGTCTCCATTCTTCTGAGGCCATGGCCAATACAATGACTAAGGACTAGGTAAAAGTTGAGACAAAAGATAATTTCATGAAGATATCTAAATAAGAGGGAAAAATCTTTAGTGTTTCTGGCCAGAACAGAAAGCAATCACTATTTATACTCATTTTAAGCCATCAAAACCTAAACAATCGGCTTAGGATGGAGTTGTTATTGGTCATTCAATGAAAGCCAGATTTGGGTTTAAAGACATAATCAAGTAGTTTCATTTAAAACACAATGGGAGGCAAATTCAACATGGTGGATAAAGGGAAGGATTCCCCAGAGCTTTCCCCCAAACCCTTTCAAATACCTTTACATGACTCCAGACAATTTCTAGAGTGGCAGATCTTGCAAAAAGATGGAGTGAAACAATTTTCCAGCCCAAGACCACTTAGAAAGTCAGCAGGAAAAATCTGTTGCACCAGGGTGAGAGAAGGGCACAGTCCAGCGTAGGTTCTACAAGTATAGACCAGAACCCAGCAAACCAGGAGTGGATTTCAGAGTGACTGAATCAGTGGCAGCATTACAATTTCCAGACCTCTCAGTCCACAGATGGTAAGGGAGCAGACAAAAAGCCAAAAAGTGACTTACAAGGGTCTCTTTGTTGGCACCAAGGGCAAGACTGTTTCATTGCCTATAAAGTGGTACCTTGGCATTTGTCTGCTTTGAAACACCCTGAATTCTGTATTTGATCCATTTCTATGAGAAAAAAACCATTTCAGAACTTGATGCTTTCTTAGCACTCATTGCACTTGGTTATTGTCTTGTTGAGCAGTAAGGATGTGAGACTGGCCGTGCTATGTCCAGCCCCTGCTGTTGCTTTCTGCCATGGACATTTCTGCCCCAGGGAAGGTGTGCAGGACTGTTAGATTGGAGCCCATGATGCCGAGGCTGTGCACACTGGTCAGAAGGTTGCAGGGCAGTTCCTGCAAGATGATGTGAGTGACTTATCATACCATAGGACTATACAGTCTCCTGGCTCCCAAAACAGTAGTACTAGAAGGGGTGTGGGATGGCCAGTGTGCTCAGAGGGAGGAGAAGCAGGAGCAGCATCACTAGCAGCAGCTGGGTCCAGGCAGAGGTGGCAGCCGCTGAGAACCCAGGACCCCTGGCAGCCCTGGCACAGGACCATAGCTTCTTCCTTCAAATCCAGGGCCCCCTATCCCCAAGAAAGCTTGGACAGCTTGAAGCAGGGGCGGGAGGGGGAGAGAGAATATAAAGGTCCTGATTCATCTCAGAAAGTGAGTTGGGTCAAGAAGGGAATAACCAGACTGGGCTGGGCTGGCTTGTTTCTCCACAGCCGAAAGCCCCACTTGCCCCTTTGGAGAATTGGGTGGGGAGAAATGGTAAGTCTGTGGACTGAAGATGTGCTCCTTATAGGAAAAACGTGTTCATTATTCTTTATTTTTGCCACTCGCCATGCCTTTTGAAACCAATTAAGAAAAAGTACTGAGGTATCACTGTACTTGGATCTGGCTTGCAGTCCTGAGTTTTAGTCCCAGGGCAAGGAGGAGCATAAAATAAAGTTTGCTGCCAGAGGGGAGCAGGGACCCTGCTCACAGTTACAAGGTTAAAAAGAGTGTTTGCAAATAAAATCAGATCTAATCTTTTGGAAAAATGTCAAGTGCTCATGGGTAGGTGGAGAGAGTATAATAAAAATGACAATACTATCTAAATTAATCTACTTATTCAGTGTCATACCAATCAAACTCCCAAGAAATTACTTCACAGAGCTAGAAAAAAATAATAACAAATTTCATCTGGAAGAACAAAAGGTCAAGAATGTCATGGGAATTAATGAAACAAAAAGCAAATGAAGGTGGACTAGCTGTACCAGACCTAAAACTATATTATAAAGCAGCGGTCATCAAAACCATTTGGTATTGGCTAAGAAATAGAGCAGTCGATCAGTGAAATAGGTTAGGTTCACAGGACAAAATTGTCAATGAAATAGTAATCTAGTGTTTAACAAACCCAAAGATCCCAGCTTTGGGGATAAGAACGCACTATTTGACAAAAACTGCCGGGAAAATTGGAAATTAGTAGGGAAGAAACTAAGCATTGACCCCACACCTAACACCCTATACCAAGATAAGGTCAAAATGGATTCCTGATTTAGACATAAAGAATGATATTATAAGCAAATTAGAAGAACAAGGGATAGTTTGCCTTTCAGATCTGTGCGGAGGAAGGAATTTGCAGTCAAAGAAGTACTTGAGTACATTATTGAATGCAAAATGGATAATTTTGTACAAACAAAACCAAATGCAGACAAAATTAGAAGGGAAGCAATAAACTGAGAAAAAGTTCTTACATTAAAAGGTTTGATAAAGGCTTAATTTCTAAAATATATAGAGAATTGACTCAATTTTATAAGAATTCAAGCCATTTTCCAATTGATAAATGGTCAAAGAATATGAACAATTTTTAGATGACAAAATTAAAACCATTTCTAGTCATATAAAAACATGCTCTAAATCATTATTGATCAGAGAAATGCAAATTAAGACCCTCTGAGGTACCACTATACACACATACATGGCAATAGCAAGATTATATGATGATCAATTCTGGTGGACATGGCTCTTGTCAACAAGGAGTTGATTCAGACTAGTTCCAGTGGCCTTATGATGAAGAAAGTCATCTATACCCAGAGAGAGGACTGTGGGAACTGATGGTGGACCACAACATAGTATTTTCACTTTTTTTGTTGTTTGCTTGCATTTTGTTTTCTTTTTCATTTTTTCTGTTCGATCTGATTTTTCTTGTGCAGCATGATATTTGTGGAAATATGTATAGAGGAATTGCACATGTTTAATATATATTGGATCACTTGCCAACTAGGGAGGAAAAAGGTGGGGGTAAAGAAGGGAAAAATAATTAGTATAGGGTTTTGTAGGAATGAATGTCAAAAATTATCCAGGTATATATTTTGAAAATAAAAAAGCTTTAATTTAAAAAAAGACTCAAGCATAAGAAGGTAAAAAAACAAAACAAAACAAAACATGTTTGTAGTCATTCAGAAACTAGTGCACAATACAGGAGACTAATAAACAAACCTCTCCCTAGGTCATAACACCTTGGAAGAGTCTAAAACTTACTGTGCCCAGAATCTGAAAACAGCTTCACAAAAAACCTGAAACTTGGGACAATGCCCCTTCCACTTGGGAAGTAAAGCCTTACTTTAAAATAAATTTAAAAGTCAAAAAAATAAACTGCAAAATGAGCAAATAACCAGAAAAAAAATTCTTACCATAGAAAGTTACTTTGGTGTCAAAGAAGATCAAAACACATGCTTAGAAGACAACAAAGTCAAAATTCCTACATCCAAAGTTCAGAAAAAAATATAAATTAGTCTCAGGTTATGAAAGAACTCAAAAATGATTTTAAAAATTCCATAAGAGAGGTAAAGGAAAAATTGGAGAGTGATGCAAGAAAATCAAGAAAAAAGTCAATAACTTGGTAAAGGAGGCACACAAATTGGAGAAAATAACACCTTAAAAAAACAGAATTTGTACTCCCTGAAAGTCATGATAAAAAAAAAAGCCTAGACATCACCTTTTAAGAAATTATCAAGGAAAAACTGCCTTGATATGCTAAAACCATAGGGTAAAATAGAAATTGAAAGAATCCAGCAATCACTTTCTAAAAGAGATCCTAAAAAGAAAATTCCCAGGAAATTATAGACAAATTACAGACTTCCCAGATCAAGTAGAAAATACTGCACGCAGCCAAAAAGAAATAGTTTAATTATTGTAGAGCCACAGTCATGATAACACAAGATTTAGCACCATCTATGTTAAAGGATTGAAGAGTTTGAAATATAATATTCTAGAAGGCAAAAAAGTTAGAATTATGACCAAGAATTACCTACCCAGCTAAATGAAGTATAGTCCTTCAGTAGAAAAACGGATATTTGATGAAATGGAAGATTTTCAAGCATTTTTAATGAAAAGACCAGAACCAAATAGAAAATTTGACTCTCAAATACAAGATACAAAAGAAGCATTAAAAGATAAACAGGAAAAATAAATCATAAGGAATTCAATAAAGTTAAATTGTTTATATTCCCTACATGGGAAAATGTTATTTTTAGTTCATGAAAACTTTGTAATTATTAGGGCAGTTAGAAGGAATATTCATAGACAGAAAGTGGAAGTCGAAGTTGAATGTAATGTTGAATGATCATCTTTTTAAAAAAATGTAAGTTGAATGATTATCTTTAAAAAAAAATAAAATTAAGTGATGAGAAAAAAGAACACCCTGGGGGAAAGGGAAAGAAGAGTTGGAATAGGATAAATTATCTGACATAAAAGAAACCTTCAAGAGATTTTATCATTACTGTGAAAAAAAATTTTTACAGGAATTTCTCTGATAGAGATTTCACTTCTCAAACATTTTGGAAATGGAATCAAATTTATAGAAATAATTCCTCAATTGATAAATGATGGAAGAATATGAAGAGGAATTTTTCAGACAATGAAATGAAAACTATAAACATATGAAAATGTTCTAAATCACAATTAATGAAAGAAATGCAAATTAAAACAACTTTGGGCTACTACTTCACTTGTCAGGAAAGTGATGAATGGGAAAGGGATTGAAAAAAAAATAAAACACTAAAGTAGTATTGGCAAAGTTGTTTACTGATTCAATTATTCTGGAGAGCAATTTGGAACTGTGCCCAAAGGGTTTTGAACCATGCATACCCTTTGACCAAGTATTATCACTACTATATCTTTATGGCAAAGAGATTTTTTAAAAGGGGGTAAAAGAACAATGTGTACAAAAATATTTATAGCAACTTTTTAGTGTTGGCAAAGAATTGGAAATGGAGGGGATGTCATTCAGTTGGGGAATAGCAAAACAAATTATTGTATATGATTGTGATGAAATATTATTGTACTTTAAGAAATGATGAGGAGGACACTCAGGAAAAACTTGGAAAGACATAAATTGATGCAAAGTGAAATGAGCAGAATCAGGATAGCATTGCACACATAGCAATATTATGTAATGATCTACTATAAATAACTTAGCTACTCTCAATTATACAATAATCTAAGATAATTCTGTAGGACTTATGAAAAAAGAGCTGCCCATCTCTAGAGAGAAAACTGGTAGAGCCCAAATGTAGAACAAAGATACTTTTTCTATACTTTCCTTATTTTTCTTATTTTTTGGCCTGTTTTCTTTCACAGAATGACTTATATGGAAATATGTTTTGCATGACTACACATATATAACTTACGTCAAATTGTTACCTTCTTATTGAGAGAGGGAAGGAAAGAGAATTTTGAATTCAAAATTTGTAAAATAAAGTAATGTTAAAATTATTTTTATGTGTAATTGGGAACAAATAAAACATTAGATTAAAAATACAATGGATTTTTAGGAAATTTGTCTTATCAGACCTGTATTTCAAGAAATGAAAAATGAAAATTGCACAGGACAAAAAGTAGATTATTCCAACTTAAAAAAAATAAAGATAAAAAAGGAGAAGGAGAAGAACTGTGGAGGATAGGATTAAGCCAAGTTGATGGCCAGAGTGGGTTCTTTCACTATCATCATCATTATCGTCATCATCATCATCATCATCTTCTTCTTCTTCTTCTTCTACTACTACTACTACTTCTCTCCTCCTCTTCTCTTCCTCCTACTTTTTCTTCTCCTCTCCTCCTCCTTCTCCTCCTCCTCCTTTTCCTCCTTCTCCTCCTCCTTCTTCCTCATTTTCTTTTTCCTCTTCTTCCTCCTCTTCTTCTTTTTCTCCTCCTTTTCTTTCTGCTCTTTTTCCTCTTTCTCCTCTTTCTTCTCTTCCTCCTCCTCCTCCTCCTCTTCTATTAGCAATGAGTTATGCTTCATGACCTCATTTGGAGTTTTCTTGGTAAAAATACTAGGACATTATAAAGACATTAATTTTAAGAACTAGCAGAGAGCTATACCTAAAGAGAACTTCTTGAGGATCTTGTGCAGGTTAAAAAAAAAAAAGTCTTCCCATAAACAGGAACTCTGAGTAACCTACTTTGCTACATGGATTCTCTTCATTTGTGCCTTATTACCATTTTTTCTTAAAGTTTGAGCTCACTCTCTCTAATACCCTCATACATTTGAGAGAAGAATGTTAACTCTTTTTGGGGATGATTAAATCTGACTGATAATCCACTTTGGTTGAAACCTGAGAGTTCCTCAGGCAACTCCTAGAAATTTTCAAGGGAAAAGTAGTCAGAGCTCCCTCTGGGCACCATTTTTGTCTTAACCTAGATCACAAAGCTGTTGGTGGTACATGGTGGAATTGATACCCCTGAAATTAACATGTGGCCCCTTCTTTCTAATCTTATCCTCCATAGTTCTTTTTATCATCTCCTTTTTGTGATTAAAAATGGATATATTTAATCATAGATCAGGAAAAGGATGGGGAATAAGTGGAAAGAAACCTTGATTTAGTGGAGGACTGAGAATCTGGAATCTTGTAAGACATAGTTCATAGAACCTAGAGCAGAAAGAGATAATCATAGAGAGAATATCATTTTAATTCAACTTTTTTGTGGGGGAGGAAGCTGAGACCTGTGATGCAGGTCACTTCCTAGGTCAAAGAAGTGGTAATAATGTTGAATGTGCCCAGAGCCTAAAGGGAAAATGTAAAGGGAAGGGTGTTTTGGAGGGAGGAAGTGGGGATCATTGAGAGTCATTCAGTAAAATATAGGTAAATTGAGGGAAGGACCTACCTCTCTTTAATTTTTGTATCCTCATCTCCTAGTACAATGGCTGACCTGCAATAGATAGTTAACAAAAGCATGTTTAATTGTAGTAGAAGATTCAGGATCCAAATCCAAGTCTTCTGTTTTTCAATATAATACTCTTCCCACTAATCTCTCTACTAATAACTAGTGGCTTTTAGTGAGCAACTTTCCTTAGCTATGAAATGAAAAGTTTGTTCTAGATGTTTTCTAAAGTCCCTTTCAGATCTAACATTCTATGATTTGATCCATCATGGAGGTGACTGCATTCTAGAGTCATTGAAGTAATCTATAGGTAAAAAGAATGAAAAAACTGAGTTGTTTTTTTTTTAGAAACCTTGTTTCCCTTATATTTAAATGTTGACTCTAAACAGAATCCTTTTCCCCCTTTTATTTCTTTACCCTTTCTCCTTTCCTCCCTTCCTCCCTCTGCTTTTTCTCTTTCTCCTTCCCCCTCCTTCTCTCCCTCTTTTTCTCCCTCTCTTTTTCCCTTTCCCTCTCCTCCCCCCTCTCTTTTTCTCTCTGTCTTTCTTTTATCTTTTCTTTCCCCCTTTCTCTTGCCACTTCATATTTCCTTTTTTCTCCCATCCACAAAGATATATTTTTTGAATTCAGAGAAAAGATATGTAACTCTTGTCCAACATAGTTTTTTTTTTTTTTAAGCACAATTTATCCCTGAATTGAAGCAACTGTAAAGGGCTCTTTAGAAACTCCATTTTTTGTGACTTAACACATAAAAAAAGTTGCCTTAGATTGACTATCAACCAAAAAGCAGTAGTAGATAAGTGATTGCAAGGAAAAAAGGAAACACTGTTTTTACATGTAATTGGGGGAAAACAAAATATTAAATAACATAAAAATGAAACATTTTCTGATCTCAAGGAGCGACTCCTACATGCATAGCAATCCATATGCAATATAAGAATCTGGGAAGGACCTGTTGAGGTTCAAGAAGTCAAGAATGCATGGAATCTTCTGTAATGAATTCACCGACTCAAATCCAACTTTCATTCAAGGGGAATAGCTTTATTGTGACATGAAGTGGGCAAAATTTCTAAAGAACTTATTATTTACAAGGTGAAAGCTGCTTATAGTGTGTTGAATTTCCTAGCGGAAGTCATGATTGATGAGGGGGAATGGGGACCTTTTATAAGAAAGGTCAAAGCAAGGTTTACTTGCCTCAGAAAACAATAATAACCTTGGGGGTCACATCTGTAGTTTGGTCTCAAAATTGTAGATAGTAACTGTGGGATTAAGATAATCCTGCCAATGCAAGAAATGCAACAAGGGCCTACTGCTACAAAGGTCCACTTAAATTCAACAAAGATCTCTTCCTGCCACTGGTCCTCCCCATGGCCCACTTAAGTACCAGGGATCTGGTATTTTGCTGGAGTTATTCATCCCATCAGACCCAGCCAGAAGTGGCCTGGTTATAGGCCCTGAGTTAATGGGGTATCTCTTGTTCTTATGATATAAACAACATATTTATTCTCTTATAATCTTGGTAATCTTTCAGGAGATTCAGCACAAAGATTTAAGAATCATAGGACAATAGTTTACTAACCCCCAACTTTAAAAGGAAAAAAGTGAGACCTTAAAGAAATTAAATTTGCCCCCAAAGAAATAAGTAGTAAGTAAGAGCACAGGTGGGATTTGGACACAGGACTTGAATTTGAAGTGAGAGCTTGCATCAGGTATCAAGAGAGGGAAGCTGACCTTTCTGACACAACCTAGTTTTTGCCACTTCGAGATTCAGAGAGAGGTCAGATTCTATCCAGAAATTCCCAGAGTAGAAGGTCCAAGGTCCCGTGATATTCCAAACTGCCTCAGTAGTGGTGGATGGGATGGCCAGGGAATGCTAGGCACTAAATGGCATGAAAGGAGCTCAGAAGGGATTTTTCAGTTCAGAGCCTGCTTGCCAATTTTCTGACCAATATGATTCCTGAAAGCCTGCTTTCAAGGTGACCTTCTACATCACCTAATCTTTAATTACTGATAACAGAGCAGGTGATTTCCCAGGTCCAGGAAATGAAAATGCTGTTGAATTCCCCAGAGCCTAGGGGCAGATATATAAAGAAAACAAAGTAAGGAGCTCCAGACTTTGAGCTGCTGGAATTGAGAAATTGAGAGCTTTCTTATATTTTAATGCTGACTGGCCCTTGCCCAGAATCTCTTTTTCCCTTCCTTAAATAAAATGAACTTTTAAATTCAGATAAGATGATTTTTTAAAAAAATTAAATGGCCACTGCATAGTTGTAAAACACCATACAGCACTTCAGCCCTGAATAGAAGAGATCATTCTTCAATTTTTGTCACCAAATGTGCCTCAGACTCAGTTTTCTCATCTGTAAAATGAAAGAATTGAACTGAATGACAAGAACTTCAAAGTATTGCTAATTAAATAAAAGATTGCTTTAAGTCACTACTAAGGGAAATGCAAATCAACACATTTCTGATGATTCACCTCCCACTCAGTAAATTGGCAAAAATGACACAATCTGGGAGAAATCAATATTAAAGGGATTGTGGAAAGACAGGTATACTAATGCACTGTTGGTGAAAATAGAAATTGGTCCAGCTTTTCTAAAAGCAATTTGGAATTATGCTAAGCAAATTAATAATAATAATAAGCAAAAAAAGATTAAGATAATGACTTCCATTTTGCCTTATTTGTATGTTGTCTCTCCCACTTAGTCTTTAAGCACAGAGGCTGATTTTCTTTTTTTTTTTTTTTTTGCTTTTTTTGCTGAGGCAATTGGGGTTAAGTGACTTGCCCAGAGTCACACAGCTAGAAAGTGTCTGAGACCAGATTTGAACTCAGGTCCTCCTGACTTCAGGGCTGGTGCTCTATCCACTGCGCCACCTAGCTGCCCCGAGGCTGATTTTCTTAAAAAATAAATATCTCTCCAGGCACATGGTGAGCGCTTAATATAACTGACTGCTCAAACTGAAATCTGTAATATTTCACTGCCTTCCACCCCATTAGTCCTTTTTGCAGAGAAGTTCATTATGACAATCTCTAGGTTGGTAACCCCTTTTCCCGCCCTAGCCCTGACATTGAATGATGCTTTGGGGATATCCTGGTCCATATTTCTCCCTACTGGCCTTCACTTCTCAAGAGTGTGGTGTTCTTGGCTATCTGATTTCCTTCTAGCTGATAATTAACCCCCTTGGCAGCACTAGGCCCAATTATGGATTTGTCAAAGTTGATTTTTAGTGTTTCTGAGTTGAAAGAGTTGAAAGGACCTTAGAGAATTTACAATCCAATTCCCTCATTTTGTGAAAAGATAGAGTCTAAGGCAGGGACTCATGATTGAATAGCTATTAGCATCATAGAGTTGGAGCTAGAAAGGGCCTCATATTTTTTTTAGGTGTGGAGACTGAGGCTCAGGGATTTAAAAAAATCAATAGTATTTTATTTTTCCAAATACATATAATGATAGTTTTCAACATTCGGTTTTATAAAACTTCGTGTTCTAAATTTTTCTCCCTCCTCTTACTTCCCCCTTTCCCAAGATAGCAAATTATCTGATATAAGTTAAACATGCAATCCTTTTAAACATATTACCATATTTATCATTTTGTTAAGAAAAGTGTGAAAAGAGAAAAAAAATAAGGAAAAAACCATACAAACAAATAAACAAAAAGGTAAAAAATTCTACATTTTGATCCACATTTAGTCTCCATAGTTTTCTCTCTGGATGTGGATGGCATTTTCCATCCCAAGTCTATTGGAATTGTTTTGAATCGCCACATTGTGGAAGAGCCAAGTCCATCACAGTTGATCATCACATAATCTTATTATTATTGTATACAATGTACTCCTGGTTCTGCTCACTTTACTTTACATAAATCTTTCCAGGCTTTTCTGATATCAGCCTGCTCATCATTTCTTATAGAACAATAATATTCCATTACATTCATATACCATAACTTATTCAGCCATTCCCCAACTGATGGGCATCCATTCAATTTCCAGTCACTACAAAAAGTGCTGCTACAAACAGTTTTGCACACGTGTGTCTTTTTCCTTCTTTTAGAGGCTTAGGGATGCTAATTGATCTGCCCTAGATTATAGAGGGAGGAGCACAGCTAGGTGGCACAGTGGTCAGAGTTTCTGGGTATGGAATTATGAAGATTCATCTTCTTGACTTCAAATGCAGAGATTTACTAGCTATATGACCCAGGAAAAGTATCTTAACCCTGTTTACTTTAATTTCCTCATTTGTAAAATGAGCTGGAGAAGGAAAGGGCAAACCATCCCAAGTATCTTTGCCAAGAAAAACCCATGTTGATGTGCTATGGTCCATGGGGTCATGAAGAATCAGATATTACTGAAATGATTGAATTACAACAAAACACATAAGCATCCGAGGCAATATTTGAACCCAGAGCCTCTGACTTCAGGATCAGTACTCTTCTTTTTTTCTTTATTAAAGCTTTTTATTTGTAAAACACATGTATGGGTAGTTCTTCAACATTAACCCTTATAAAACTTTCTGTTACAAATTTTCTCCCCTAGTCCCCTCCCTTCCCCTAGATGTCAGGAAGTCCACTACATGTTAATTATGCTGAAATACTTGACAAATCGAATATAAGTATACATATTTCCACACTTATCATTGTTGTGCAAGAAAAATCGTATCTCCAAAAAAAATCAGAGAAAGGAAACACAATGTAACCAAACTTCAATCAAGGAGTATGAATGAGAATGTTATGTTGTGGTCCACATTTCACATCCCTCTCTCTGGGTGTATATGGCTTTCTTCACTGAACAACTGGAACTGGTTTGAGACATTTCATTGTTGCAGAGAGCCATGTCCATCAGAATTGATCATCATATAGTCTTGTTGTTGCTGTGTATAATGATCTCCTGGTTCTGCTCATTTCATTCAGTATCAGTTCATGCAAGTCTCTCCAGGCCTCTCTGAAATCGTCCTGCTGATCATTTCTTACAGAACAATAATATTCCATAACATTCATATGCATAATTTATTCATCCATTCTACAATTGATGGGCATCCATTCAGTTTCCAGTTTCTAGCCACTATAAAAAGGGCTGCCACAAACATTCTTGCACATGTGGGTCCCTTTCCTTCCTTTAAGATCTCTTTGGGATATAAGCCCAATAGAAATGCTGCTGGGTCAGAGGGTATGCACAGTTAGGATCAGTACTCTTTCCTATAGAGATGTAGGCAGAGAAGGCAGGACTTCCTGCTCAATGCTTTCCTTATTTTATTGCAGGGTCATCTCTCTTTTACTTCTGCCCCACTCTTGGTGCTGGGAAAAGGGGTATCAGCATCTAGTACCTTCAGGTCATCCCAAATGCTGGAGTCTCTTGCTGCAGATTCATTCCCTATCCATTTTTCAACTCAGCTTCATCTATTCTTATGTCCAATTTTGTCAGAGCCTGCTTGCTAGGATTATAACTAGGGTAAGAGAAATTGAGATTTTGCTGTATACTATAAAATTTAGAGAATTCCAACAGCACCATTCTGGGACCCAGTTATTCTTCTGCCTCCCCTCTCTCTTCTCCACCTAGTCCCACTCTTTCCCAGCAGCAGCCAACCTTTAGCAATGTGGATAATTTTCAGTATATTTAGCAATAGGTCCCTACCTCCCCCTTCCCCATCACCACCCTGTTTTTCCCAGACTGAAAATGGCAAATTATGACTTCAACTATCAGGTGGCTCATGGGATAATTTGTGCTGAAGAACTCATAAGCTTATTTATTGTGTTATCATTGTAGATGACATATTTACATTTTAACAAGGGACATTTAGAGACTCAAACTCAAAGGACTTGATTAATGTGGGAATTTCTTCAGGCAATAAAGAGAAATAGATAGGGGAACTATTTTTTTTCAAGGGGAAGAGAGCAAAAACCTTTCAACCCTTAAACTATGTGATTCAATCCACCTTTCAATAAGGATCCTGCCTCTGATACTTCTTACTTATGTGTCCTTGGGCATATTGTTTTGCCTATAGATTCATCAGCCCTGATTAAGACCCAAGGCAGATAGGACTTTGAAAATGAAGGAAGACCTGACTTCAAATCTACCCTCAGACACTAGGCAAATCACTGAACTTCATTCCCCATTCAGGGATTTTTCCATTATCCTTTAGGTAATCAACCCAGATTCCAATCTCAGTTTCCCTTTGAGTCTTTGGACATTAACAGGAAAATTCACAAAACATTTTGATCTGCCTTCAGAGTTTTTATCTGGATGTGGATAGTATTTTCCTTCATGAGTCCTTTGTACTTGTCTTGGATCATTGTGCTGCTGAGAAGAGCTGAGACATAGATGATCATCAGACGATGTTGATATTATGAACAATGTTTTCCTGATTCTATTCATTTTACTTTACATCCTTCCAGGTTTTCCTGAGAGCATCCTGTTTGTTATTTCTTAATGCACAATAATATTCCATCACAATCCTATATCACAGCTTGTTCAGCTATTCCCCAATTGATGGGCATTCCCTCAGTTTCTAATAGTTTACCATCATGAAAAGAACTGCTACAAATATTTTTGAATATATAGGTCCTTTTCCCTTTTTAATGAACTCTATAGACCTAATGAACTATAAGACCTAGTAATGGTATTACTGGATCAAAGTTTAGCTGCCCTTTGGGAATAGTTCCAAAATGTTCTCCAGTTCACAATTCTATCAACAATGCATTAGTGTCCCAATTTTTACATCCTTCCATTTAGCATTTTCCTTTTTTTGTCATATTATCCAATCTGGAAAGATGGCGAACTGCAGACAGCGTCCTCTGTGAGCTCCTGAGACCTTCCCTCAAACCCAGACAAATTGAGCCTCTGGACTGGTTTTGGAGTGACTACAATGCACTTCTATCAAATATCTACTTTGAAAGAACTTCTGAGGTCAGTTTTAGATGGGCAGGGGATCGAGCAGCTCCCAGCGCTCAGACGCCAGGGCGCAGCCGGGGTGCAAGTCCGGGGCTGGGATGGACCAGAAGATTTTAGGCTGCCAGGAAGTCCCTGGGAGACCCTTGGGCCACTTTGCTGTGCTTGCGGGCAGGTGCTTTGGCAGGTCTACCTTTGATAAAGGGTGGATTGAGAGCAGCTGAAAATGTGGTCCTAGTGCAGATCTATCCAGATCAGCCCCAGACCGGAAGTCAACTCAGCAAATTGCCCCAGGGCAAATTGAAATCCCTGCTGCAGCTGCTGCTGCCGCTGCTGCAGAATTCCCTGCTGGTGACTGATACCTCTGCTGAAAATCATGAGCAAAGAAAAAGCTTAGACAGCTTTTATGGAGAGAAACTAGAGAAGTCCCGAGATCCTGAGATTCTGAAAACAATCCCAGATAAAGCCACAAAGGTGGACTTAAGCTGGTCTCCCTTTCAGAAGGCTTACTTGGAAGATTGCATAAAGAATCTCAAAAGAGAGCTAGAAGAAGATTGGGGAAATAAATTGAGAGCAGTGCAAGAAGGAAACATCGCCCTGCAACAGAGATGTGAAAAATTGGAAAATAAGTCTGGTGAATTGGAAAAAGACAAAAATTCACTGAAAAACAAAATTAGTGAATTGGAAAAAGACAACATTTCACTGAAAAACAAAATTAGTGAATTGGAAAACGTTACCAAATCACAAGAAAATAAAAATAGTGAATTGGTAAAAGACAACAATTCACTGAAAAATAAAATTGGCAAAATGGAAAAAGAATGCAATGAACCAAAAAATTCAATTGGCTAGTTACAAAAGGAGCTAAAAAAGATAGCTGAAGGAAATAATACCTTAAAAATTAAAATTGAACAAATTGAAATGAATGACTCAATAAGACTTCAAGAATCAGTCAAACAAAAACAAAAAAATGAAAAAATAGAAGAAAATATTAAATATCTTCTATGAAAAATAACTGACTTGGAAAACAGATCTAGGAGAGACAATCTAAGGATCATTGGACTTGATGAAAAAAAGAACCTAGATGCTATCTTCCAGGAAATCATGAAAGAGAATTGCCCTGATGTTTTAGAATCAGAAGGCAAAATTGGCATTGAAAGAATTCACCAATCACCTCCAGAAAGAGACCCCAAAATTAAAATCCCAAGGAATATCATGGCCAAATTTCAGGACTATCGCACCAAGGAAAAGATATTACAAGCTGCTAGAAAAAAACAGTTCAAATACCGAGGAACTGTCATTAGAATTACACAGGATCTGTCAGCTTCCACATTGAAGGATCGAAGGGCCTGGAATCAGATATTCCAAAAGGCAAAAGAACTTGGATTACAGCCAAGAATAAGCTATCCAGCTAGAATGAGCATCATCTTCCAGGGAAGAAGATGGTTATTCAATGATACAGGAGAATTTCACCTATTTCTAATGAAAAGACCAGATCTGAACAAAAAATTTGACCTCCAAACACAGAACTCTAGGGAAGCGTAAAAAGGTAAAAAGGAAAGAATTCTCGAGAGCTATATCTCTACTAGGGGTATCTTTGAAGAATGGGGGTATAATTTGATTTTACTTTGATAATAATCGGAAAGAAATTAGAGGTGGAAGGTACATCATACTGTAAAAAAAAGGGGGGGAGGGGAATGGAGGTAAAATAAAGTAAAAATAAAAAGGAGGTAAAATAAGGAAAAGTCTCATGAAGAGACATAGAAAATCTAATGTAATTGAGGGAAAGAAGGAAGGATGATGAGTATTCTTACTCTCATTAGATTGGGCTCTAAAAGAGTGTATCAGACGCATTTGATTTCAGGGAAAAACTTGGCCCTCTGTATAGGGAAGTAGGAGGGAAAGGAGGAAAAGAAAGGGATAAATTAATAGAGGGATTAGGGGAAAGGTGTGGATAAGAGGGAGGGTTTTGAAGGGGGGAGGATTGTTGGAGGG
Organism: Myrmecobius fasciatus; assembly: GCA_023553655.1. NCBI lineage: Eukaryota > Metazoa > Chordata > Mammalia > Dasyuromorphia > Myrmecobiidae > Myrmecobius > Myrmecobius fasciatus. The sequence continues at coordinate 138,932 of JAJPUD010002800.1, forward strand.
AGGTGGTCATCAAGAACAAAATACTGGGGAGAGGGGAAGGGAGTAAGGGGAAAGGGAAGAGAAAAATATAACTTTGGGTAAATAAGATGGCAGGAAATATATTTATTTATTTATTTACTTTTTTAAAGCTTTTTATTTGTATAACATATGTATGGGTAGTTCCCCAGCATTGATCTTTATAAAGCTTTCCATTACAAATTTTACCCCCAGTCCCCTCCCCTCCCCTAGATGGCAGGAAGTCAACTACATGTTAATAATGCTGAAATACTTGACAAGTTATGCAAGAAAAATCCTGTCCAGAAGAAAAAAAAAGAAAATCAGAGAAAGGCAAAACAATGCAAGCAAATGTCAATAGAGATCATGAAAATGTTATGTTGTGGTCCATATTTCATATCCCTCTCTCTGGGTGTATATGGTTTTCTTCAGTGAACAATTGGAACTGGTTTGAGACAATTCTTTGTTGCAGAGAGCCATGTCCATCAGAGTTGATCATCATGTAATATTGTTGTTGCTGTGTATGATGATCTCCTGGTTCTGCTCGTTTCACTCAGCATCAGTTCATGCAAGTCCCTCCAGGCCTCTCTGAAATTGTCCTGTTGGTCGTTTCTTACAGAGCAATAATATTCCATAACATTCATCTACCATAATTTATTCAGCCACTCTCCAATTGAAGGGCATCCCTTTAGTTTCCAGTTTCTAGCCACTACAAAAAGGGCTGCCACAAACATTCTTGCACATGTGGGGCCCTTTCCTTCCTCTAAGATCTCTTTGGGATATAGGCCCAGTAGAAACACTGCTGGGTCAAAGGGTATGCACAGTTTGACTACTTTTTGAGCATAGCTCCAAATTGCTCTCCAGAATGGCTGGATCTGTTCACAGTTCCACCAACAATGTATCAGTGTCCCAGTTTTCCCACATCCCCTCCAACATTCATCATTAACTTTTCCTGTTATTTTAGCCAATCTGACAGGTGTGTAGTGGTACCTCAGAGTTGTCTTAATTTGCATTTCTCTGATCAATAGTGATTTGGAGCAGCTTTTCATATGACTAGAGATGGTTTTAATTTCATCATCTGAAAATTGTCTGTTCATATCCCTTGACCACTTATCTATTGAAGAGTGGCTTGAATTCTTATAAATATGAGACAATTCTCTATATATTTTAGAAATGAGGCCTTTATCAGAACCATTAAATGTAAAGATGATTTCCCAATTTGATGCTTCCTTCCTAATCTTGTCTGCATTTGTTTTATTTGTACAGAAACTTTTTAACTTAATATAATCAAAATTATCTATCTGGTGTTCAATTAGGAGTTCCAGATCTTCTTTGGACATAAATTTATTCCATCTCCACAGGTCTGAGAGATAAACTATATTACGTTCCTCTAACTTGCTTACAAAGTCCCTCTTTATATCTAGATCATGAACCCATTTAGATCTTATCTTGGTATGTGGTGTTAGGTATGGGTCACTACTTCTTGCTATAAGCATTTTTGATGGCAGGAAATATAGATATAGTCATTTTAACTGTGAATGTGAATGGGATGAACTCTCCCATAAAACAGAAATGGATAACGGACTGGATTAAAAGGCAGAATCCTACAATATGTTATTTACAAGAAACACATCTAAAACATAGAGATACATACAGAGTGAAGGTAAAGGGCTGGAGCAGAATCTTTTATGCTTCAAGTGAACAAAAAAAAAGCAGGGGTAGCAATCCTTATCTCAGATCAAGTAAAAGCAAAAATAGATCTAATTAAAAGAGATAAGGAAGGAAACTATATTTTACTAAAGGGTACCATAGACAATGAAGAGGTATCAATACTAAACATATATTCACCAAGTGGTATAGCATCCAAATTCCTAGAGGAGAAACTAACAGAGATGCAAGGAGAAATAGACAGTACAACTATACTAGTGGGAGATCTCAACCTTGCTCTCTCAGAATTAGATAAATCAAACCACAAAATAAATAAGAAAGAAGTTAGGGAGGTAAACAAAATGTTAGAAAACTTAGGTATGACAGATCTCTGGAGGAAATTGAATGGTGATAGAAGGGAGTATACTTTTTCCTCAGGGGTTCATGGAACTTATACGAAAATTGATCATGTGTTAGGGCATAAAAACCTCAAAATCAAATGCAGAAAAGCAGAAATAGTAAATGTATCATTTTCAGATCATGATGCAATAAAACTCACATGTAATATAAGGCCAGGTGAAAATAGACCAAAAGTTAATTGGAAATTAAATAATCTAATCCTGAAGAATGAATGGGTGAAAGAGCAAATTATAGACACAATCAATAATTTCACCCAGGAGAACGACAATAATGAGACAACATACCAAAATTTGTGGGATATGGCCAAAGCGGTTATAAGGGGTAACTTTATATCTCTAGATGCTTATTTGAATAAAATAGAGAAAAGAAGATCAATGAATCAGGGTTACAGTTAAAAAAACTAGAAAAAGAGCAAATTAAAAACCCTCAATTAAATACCAAAATGGAAATTCTGAAAATAAAATGGGAGATTAATAAAATTGAAAATAAGAAAACTATTGAATTAATAAATAAAACTAAGAGTTGGCTTTATGAAAAACCAACAAAAATAGATAAGCCTTTAATTAATTTGATCAGAAAAAGGAAAGA
>JAJPUD010002800.1:147147-189819 GCA_023553655.1 Myrmecobius fasciatus
TATCCAATCTGATAGATGTGAGGTAGTATTTCAGAGTTATTTTTTGTTTGGTTTTGCTTTTTTTTTTTTTTTTTTTTTTTTTGGCTGGGGCTATGAAATGTTAGGTGTCTGAGGGCAAATTTGAACTCAGGTCCTCCTGACTTCAGGACATGTGCTTTATCCACGGTGCCACCTACCTACCCCTCAGAGTTATTTTAATTTGTATTTCTCTAATCAAAAGAGCCCTTCTTCATATACTTATATAGATAGCTTTGATTTTTTTTATCTGAAAACTGCCTGTTCATATCCTTTGAACATGTTTTGATTGGGGAATAGCTTGTATTCTTATGAATTTGACTCAGTTCTCCATATATATTTGAGAAATGAGCTACATTTGCTGTAAAGATTATTTTCTAGCTTTCTGCTTTTATTCTAATTTTCATTGCATTGGTTTTGTTTGTACAAAAGCTTTTTAATTTAATGTAATCAAAATTTTCTATTTTATATCTTGTAATGCTTTCTATCTCTTGTTTGGTCATCAGTTCTTCTTCCTCGCCACAGATTGACAGGGAGACTATTCCTTGCTCTTTTAATTTACTTATGGTGTCACCTTTTATGTCTACATCACATATCCATTTTGACCTTATTTTAGTACACAGTGTGAGACATTGATCTATACCTATTATTTTTCAATTTTCCCAGCAGTTTTTGACAAATGGTGAGTTCTTCTCCCCAAAAACGGCTTCTTTGGATTTATCAAACACTTGGTTACTGTGATCATTGACTACTGAGTTTTGTGTACCAAATCTTTTCCATTGATCCACCACTCTTATTTCTTAACCAGTATCAAATAGTGTTAACAATTACTTTTTAGTAATATAATTTGAGATTTGGTATTGCTAGGCTACCTTCCTTTGTATTTTTAAAAATTAATTCTCTTGATATTCTTGACCATTTTGTTCTAGATGAATTTTGTTATTTTTCTAGTTCTGTCAGATAATTTTTTGGTAGTTTGGTTGGTATGTCAGTGAATAAGTATTTTTCTACTAATTTCTATCAATAGAAATTATTTCTATTAATATTACATTAATTTCCATCACAGTGTAGTAGTGAATAGAGTGATAGGCTTGGAGTCAGGAAGATCTGAGTTTCAATTCTGCCTCACTATTTGGGTGACTCTGGGCAAATCATTTACTCTTCTAGGCTTCAGTTTCTCATTTGTAAAATGTGGCCAGTAGACTCCATGACTTCTAAGATTCTTTCCACCTCTAAATCCATGATATTATGGGGTAGATTCAGAAAAAAATGACCAGTGGTGGAACTAAAGACTCTATCATATAATTGAGATTTGGGACATAAAAGCTTTCTAGAAGAGATGACTTTGGGTGGGATGGGATTGATATTCTCAAGTATTTGAAGGACTGTCATGTGGAAGAAGTAGAGCTTTGGCCCTAAAATCTTGTGGAAATGGAAACAACAATGCAAAGACCTAAAAGATAAACCACAACTTGCTAACACTTCCCCCAAGTGGAATGGGTTACCTTCTAGGAGACTGAAGTCCTTTTCACTTGAAGCAGTACAGTGGGGACTGAATGATTGCTCATCAAGAATGTCCCAGAAAAGATTCCTATTTAGGAATGCTGTATCAGACTAGACAACTTCTGAAATTCCTTCTGTACTAAGCTTATGATTTTATGAGGTGATTATGGTAGCTGCTCCTATTTTGGGGCAAAGGAGAGATGAACTGATAGTTTTTTGGTAAGGGCAGGAGTCCTTGTGTTATGGAACTGTCTTTAGTTCTTAAATGAGTAACATGAGCATGAATATTTTTGCTGCCTGTAACTTCCCCTCCATCTTTATCAATTCCAGGAATCTGTGGGAATCCTGATCTAATGCTATGGATCTTAACATTGGTACAAAAGTTGATTTTGTTTTTTAGTGTCCTATTTAAGACTTTATAGATACCTATTTGATTTCTTCACATGGAATCAGTGTATAAATTTGTTCCCCCAAATAAAAGATCTGAAGTTAACTTTACATTTTGAACCTCTACAAAGGTATAGTGGTACTGAGCTGGAAGGGTAGTCTGATTTTCATTAGTAAGTGAATGGAATGGACATTATTATTTATTATTACTAATAAATAAATTATTATTAAAATCATATCAGTATAGGTATTAATGAACATTATTAATAATGATAATAACTTACTTTTCTATAGCACTAAGTTTGACAAAGTACTGACCTCACAACCATGAGGTAGGTAGAACAGGCGTTATATTCCATTATACCTGATGCAAAATTTAACTTCTTGTTCTGAAATAGACAGTGTAAATGCTGTTAATCCTAATTTACAGATGAGGAAATGAGAGGTCAAGTGATTTTCAAAGTGACAAGGTCATTCAGCTAGTGTCAGACCCAGAAATTTAAATCCAAGTATTCAGACTCCCTATAATAATGATGATGATGATGATGATGATGATAACAATAAATAATAATATCTAAACATAAATTGACTCATTGGTCCCCAGCCTATGAGATAGGTGCTACTATTATCCCTCTGTTATGGATGAAGAAACTAAGGCTGAAAGTGGAAGTGATGTGTTCAGGGTCACACAGTTTGTGTGTGTGTATGTGTGTGTGTGTGTGTGTGTGTGTGTGTGTGTGAAAGAGAGACAGAGACAGAGAGACAGAGAGAGATAGAGAGAGTGAGACAGAGAGATAGAGTCAGAGAGACTGAGACAGACAGACAGAGACAGAGAGAGAGAGAGTTAGAGAGGGACAGACAGAAAAACAGAGAGAAATCAGGTCTTCCTTCTTTTAAAAACAACATTCTATTCATTATGCAGCTGCCACTCTAGCTACCTTCATCTTAGACCTAACTTCCTATATCTCCTAATTCTATAATAGATTGCTTAGACCATGTGGGCAAAGAGCTCCAGGTTATATGACCATTTGTGCTATTAGTGCCACCTTCAAGAATCATCCTATAAACCCATCAAGCCAGATAATATATGTAAAAATCTTGGCAAAGCTTAAAGCATCATGTAACTATCAACTATTGCTATCTTATCCTAAAAATAATAGCTAGCAGTTGTATAATGCCTAATAAAAGCTGGTCATTATACTACACACTTTAAAATATATCATTTAATCCTTACAACAATACTTTGAAGGTAGATCCTATTATAATCCATATTTTAAAGTTGAAAAAACTGAGGCAGACTGAAATTAAATCACTTACCCAGGGTCACATGGGTTACAAGTATCTGAAGCCAGATTTGAACTCAGGCCCATTGCTCTAGAGACTGTACCATCTATTTGCCCTTTTTCCATCTTTTTTTTTATTTTAAGAGTTCACGTGGAAAAAGGAAGATGAAATATTTCGATGGGGTATCACACAGATGAATAATGGGATTGCTTTTTGGAATTGAATAATATTGTTTTTCAGTCATGTTCAACTCTTCATGATCTCATTTGGGGTTTTCCTTGGCAAAGATACTGGAATGGTTTGACATTTCCCTCTCCAGCTCATTTTACAGTTGAGAAAACTGAGGCAAATAGGATTAAGTGACTTAGCCAGGGTCACACAGCTAGTGTCTGAGGTTGAATTTGAACTCAGGAAGAGGCGTCTTCCTGACTACATCAAGTGTTCTATCCACTGCAGTTCCTAGCTTTCCCTAAAATGGGATATGGGATACAAACTTATATTCTGTAGACTCATTGAAAACATCCTTGAAATACTCCCCCACCTACGTCTTTACTTTTTGAAAACTTTTCATGGCATGTAGTTGATGAATACTAGATACAGCAATGTCTATTAATAACATTGTTTTTTAATTTGGTGGGGTGACTGCTCTGACTTTAACAAAGCTCCAGTTCTAGGTTAACTAATTGATTGAATTCTAAGGAATATTTGAGGAGTGATGTTTATTGTACAAGGATTTACAGTCTATACACATAAAGAATAGTAAATTGATGTATAATTCTAATTAGTTGATGGTGTCTTTCTATGTATTCAATAGAGATTATCTTTATTTATTTGCTCATTTATTTATTAATCTATTGATTCATTTATTTATTTGCTACCCAAAGTAATAGGTGCAACTGAATGGTATAGTGATTAGAGAGAGAGCTTGGAGTCAAGGAGATCTGAGTTCAAATCCAGTCTTAGACATTTACTTGTGTGTTGACTCTAGGCATACCACTTAACCTCTGTCTGCTTAAGTTTTCTCAGCTGTAAAATGGGAGTAATAAAAGCCCTTCCCCTCTAGTATTATTGTAAGGTTCAAATGAAATTATATGTATAAAGATCTTTGCAAACCTTAAAAGTACTATGCAAATACTATCATTATTAGTGACAAACAGCAAAGTTTCCACCATTCCATTGCATAATATATTTTGAACAATAGGCTTAGGCTCCTTAAAGAGAACTTTTCTGTAATTTCTAGTTTCAATGACCTGATGCTCACTTTATTGTTCAGTTGTGACTGACTTTTTTTTAATCCCATGGACCATAGCACTCCAGGCCCTTCTATCCTTCATTAGCTCTCCAAATCATTGTCTACCCATCTCATTCTCTGCCACCTCCTTTTCCTTTTGCCTTTAATCTTTCCTAACATCTGGGTCTTTCTCAATGATTCCTGTCTTCTCATTATTTGGCCAAAGTTTTTGCTTCAATTTAATTAACTAATTGTTCTTAAAGTATTGATTGATTTGATCTCCTTGCTCTTCAAGGAACTCTCCAGCACTACAATTCAAAAGTGTTGATTTGGTGGCATTCAGTTTCCTTTTTAGTTCAACTCTCACAGCCAAAAATTGCCATCAGAAAAACTATAGCTATGATCATATGAACCTTTATCAGCAAGATACCTGTTTTTTAGTATGCTGTCCAAATTTGTCATAGTCTTTTTTTAAAATTGAATTTATTTTGTATTTTATTTCTTTCCCAACAATAGGTAAGAACAATTTTTAACATTTGTTTTTAAAAGTTAAAAGTTCTAAATTATTTCTCTTTCTCCCTTCCCACACTTCACCCTCACTGAGAAGGCAAGCAATTAGATATAGGTTATACACAGATATAGTCATGCAAAACATTTTCTTCTTAATAGTCATGTTATGAAAGAAAACATAGACCAAAAAAAAACTCTCAAGAAAAAAAAAAACTAAAAATGTATACTTTAAAAATGTATTCAAACACCATTATTCCTTTGTCTTGAAATAACATTTTTCATTCTAAGTTCTTCAGAATTATCTTGGATCACTGTATTGCTGAGAAGTTATTCATTCACAGCTGATCATCTCATAGAATTGCTATTACTTTGTACACATTATATATTTCACTTTGCATCATCTTATGTAAGTTTTTCTAGGTTTTCTGAAAATCCTGCTCGTTATTTCTAATAACACAATAGTATTCAATCATAATCACATACCATGATTCATTCAGCCATTCCCCAAATGATGGGCATTCCCTCAATTTCCAATTCTTTGCCCCCAGAAAAAGAGCTGCTATAAATATTTTTGTACATATAGCTCCTTCCTTTTCTTTTTTGTTTTTTGTCTCTTTGGGGATACCACACAGTAGTGGTACTGCTAGGTCAGAGGGTATACCAGGTTTTATAGCCCTTTGGATAGCAGTTGTCTTTTAATTTTGTGGCTGCAGTCACCATCTGTAGTGATCTTTGAGCCCAAGAATATAAAATCTGATACTGCTTCCGATTCTTCTCCCTCTGTTTCCCAGGAAGTGATGGAACCAGTTGCCAAGATTTTAGTCTTTTTAATCTTTTTGATGTTACACTTTAAGCCAGCTTTTACATTCTCCTTTTTCATCCTCATCAGGAAACATCTTACTTCCTCTTCACTTTCTACTCTCAGTGATATCATATGCATATCTGAGATTATTGATCTCTTTCCTGGCAACCTTAATGCTTGCTTTTTATTCATCCATCCTGGCATTTACATGATGTGCTCTGCATTAAAATTAAATAAATAAGGTGACAGTATATAGCCTTGTTATACTCCTTTTCCAATCTTAAACCAATCAATTGTTCCATGTTCAGCTCTAACTGTTGCTTCTTCATATGGGTTTCTTAGGAGACAAGTAAGATAATTTGGTATTTCCATCTCTGTCTTTCTGTCTCTGTCTCTCCTTTCCAACTATCATGGATCTTTTCCATAAGGGATAGGGAGGAAAGGCTGACCTCTATCTCAATAACATGGAGTATGGGTACGTGGTAAATCAAGCACACCTGGGTAAGTCTGATATTGGATCTCAGTGCCCTGACTGCTTTTTTGTTTCTTTGGTCACAGGTGACCAATCTACAATTCCAAGATGGACATGTCCATCCCTGGAGATGACCTTATGGGCTTGGGAGGTATGGAGACCCTGGATTCTGTAGTTAGAGGTCATTGGTAGCCTGGACCAGCAAAAGGGCTCAACCTCTGCCTGGCTTGTCAGACGTGGATTTGTATATAATTGTGTGGACAGTGCAGAATAGTGGTGAAACGTAAAAAAAAAAAAATCTGTGCTGTTCTCCTGTCAAATGTTTTCTATTTTGAAGGTTTTAAGTTTCAGTCTCCTGAGAGGGCACAACAAGAGCTATGTTCTAGGAAGATCATGGTTCAAATTCTGCTTCAGACACTTGCTAGCTAGTTGTGTGACTGTGAGAAAGGCCTTTAGCTTCTCTGAATGACAATTTTTTCATCTGTAAAATGGACATTACAAGAGCAGATGAATCCTAGGTTGTTGTGAAAATCAAATGAGAGAATTCATTTTACAAACCTAAGAATGCTATGTAATATTGTTATTATCATTGCTGCTTATATCTTCCGGCATTGTGTTCCTGTGATAGACACGTGATACAGTGAATAAAGTGATGGAGCTGGATCCAGAAAGACCTGAACAAAAATCTTGTCTCAGGCACTCATTTACAATGTGGCCCTTGGCAAGTCACTGCCTGCTTCAGTTTCTTCATCTGTAAAATGGGGATAATAATAGTATCTCTCTTTCTGGGTTCTGATGATAATATGTGATTATGTACATACATACACACATATCTGTATATTTATATATATATATATACATATGCATAACACTTTGCAAATCTTAAAAGAGCTACATATATATGCTACTAATTATTATTGTTATTATTAGTATGGGACTGTGCTAAGCATATTTGAGTGTGGGTGAAGAAAATTAGTACTTGTCCCACATATGTTCTATTTTACAGTGAAAACCTTTTTATCCCTCCACTTTGGAGAGCCTTTAGATATGAACCAAACCTAAGCTGTAAGATATTTTTCACTGGAGCACTGATGGGTGACATAATGAACCAAAAAGGGAAAGAAAAGAAGTCTAACTTTTCCTTTTTAGGTAGCTGGGCTTTCTTATATTGCATTGCAAAAGTGAGTCCAGAAGAGGGGGGTCCCTTAGAGGAGAGGGAGAAGACCTCGCACCTCAGTCCTTTGGGTATATCTATGGTATTTTTGTGAAGATAGAGAGCTTTTTTTCACATGCCCTTTAGTATTAATTGATAAATAAAAGAAAGTATAGAATAATTTTACACACACACATATATCTACCTATTTGTGTCTAATGGTAGCCATCTCTATGGTGGGGGTGGGGAGGGGAGAAGAGAAAAAAATTTGCACAATAGTTTCATGATATATTCAAAAGGAATAATAAGTTGTATATAATAAAATTTACAGTTTCATGTGCAGTCTTTTTTTTTTTAACCTATATCATGGAAATGCTTGTTTTACTTCATAAATTAAATAGAAAATAAATAATTAAAAAATAAATGATAACTTGATTATCTCTCATTTATCCTTTAGATAGCTTATGCATACATAGTTGTTTGCATATTGCCTCCCCCATTATACTGAGCTCTTTGAGGACAGGGACTGTCTTGTAGGTTTCTTTGTCTCCTAAGTGTTTAGCACAGTGCCTGGTATACAGTAATCACTTAATAAATGCTTATTGATTACCCCTCTATTCAGGGAATTATTGAATTCTGTCATTACTTACATATCTTTTTTCTACTCCATTTAACAATCAATTTAATAGGCATTAGCTACTCACAAGGCACTATGCTGGGCTCTGGCAATACAAAATTAAAAATAAATAATGATAGCAATTAACATTTATACAGTGTTTACCATGTGCCAAGCACTGTGCTAGGTGCTCTATAATTATTATTTCATTTGATCCTCAATCCGGAAGGTGGGTGCTATTATTACTATCATTCCCTAGGGTCATACCGGCTAATACAGCTAATATCTTGGGGTCAGATTTGAACTAAGGGCTTTCTGATTCTCGGCCCAGTAAGCTATCACTACAGTCATATCCAAGTCTTCACAACTCCACTTGGGATTATTTTGGCAAATATACTGGGGTGGTTTGCCAGTTTCTTCTCTAGCTCATTTTACAGATAGGGAAACTGAGGCAAATGGAGCTGAATGACAGGCCCAAGGCCATACAGCTAGTAAGCATCTGAGGCTGGATTTGAATTCAGGGAGGTGAATCTTCCTGACTCCACCACCTAGTTTCCCCAAAAGAGACTCTACTCTGAGGCTTCCCTGACTTTTTTTCAAGTCCCAGCTAAACTCCTACCTCCTATAGGAAGTCTTTTCTATTCCTCCTTAATTCTAATGCCTTCTTTATTAATTATTTCCAATGTATCTTGTAGGTAACTTACTTGTACATAATTGTTTTCATCTCTCCCTCATTATACTTCAAGCTTCTTGAGATCAGGAACTTTCTTTTTTTTTATTTATTAAAAATTTTTATTTGCAAAACATATGTATGGGTAATTCTTCAACATTAATCCTTACAAAGCTTTCTGTTACAAATTTTCCCCCCTAGTCCCCACCCCTCCCCTAGATGGCAGGATATCCACTACATGTTAATTATGTTAAAATACTTGACAAATTGAATATATGTATACATATTTCCACACATCATTGTTGTGCAAGAAAAATCATATCTACAAGAAAGAAAAATCAGAGAAAGGAAACACAATGCAAGCAAATATCAATAGAGAGCATGAAAATGTTATGTTGTGGTCTACATTCAGATCCCTCTCTCTGGGTGTATATGGCTTTCTTCACTGAACAATTGGAACTGGTTTGGAACATTTCATTGTTGAAGAGAGCCATGTCCATCAGAATTGATCATCATATAGTCTTGTTGCTGTGTATAATGATCTTCTGGTCCTGCTCACTTCACTCAGCATCAGTTCATGCAAGTCTCTCCAGGCCTCTCTGAAATCATCCTGCTGGTCGTTTCTTACAGAACAATAATACTCCAGAGTATTCATATACTATAATTTATTCAGCCATTCTCCAATTGATGGGCATCCATTCAGTTTCCAGTTTCTTGCCACTACAAAAAGGGCTGCCACAAACATTCTTGCACATATGGGTCCCTTTCCCTCCTCTAAGATCTCTTTGGGATATAGGCCCAACAGAAACACTGCTGGGTCAAAGGGTATGCACAGTTTGATAACTTTCTGAGCATAGCTCCAAATTGCTCTCCAGAATGGTTGGATCTGATCATAGTTCCACCAACAATGCATCAGTGTCCCAGCCTTCCCACATCCCCTCCAACACCGAGATCAGGAACTTTCTTGCACCTTCTCTGTATTGCCAGCACTTAGCACAGTGCCTGGCACATGGTAGGCACTTAATAGATTTTTATTGACTGACAACCTCTCAGTGTTCCTAAGTTTTTCTCTGAGATTATAAATTGCAGAATAGTTGCAGTTGCATTGGTAAAGGTAGTTTACTTCCAGGCAGGTCCTTATTTAATGAAATCACAAGTCTGATCTTTCTAGATTTATTATATTTTTAAGATATATTAAGTAATTTGATCACAATAACTCTAGGAAGTATGTGGTTCAGATAAATTATTATTGACATTTGATAGATGAGGAAATTGAAATTGAAAGGTTGTAAATTAGGCTGATCATACAGGTTTTAAGATTGTACATACATACATACATACATATATATCTTCTGGCAAGAAGTCCTCTTCCTATTGCCAGTCAAGTGCCCTCAGGAATTTATGGGCAAGATATAAGTCAAGAGGTAGAAAGACAATTGAGCTTTGAATTCTATCTGAATAGTAAACTCTTTGAGGGCAAGGGACCCATCATTGTATCTTCTACAGAGCTTTGGACAATGAGTTCTCATTGAATATGTTGAATGAATGAACCAAGCATAGTCAGGAGGAAAATCTCAATATTGTTAGTCTATTAGAATATTTTTAAACATTGCTTTTAGGAAGACTGAAGTGGAGAGTTTTCCATTTGAAATTCACAGTGCATATTTTCTTAGGCCACACCTAAATGCAGTAGGAAAATCAAAGTCTCCTCTGGAATATGAATGAATTAATGGCTTATTGTGGATAAGATGCATCATTAAAACTGACACTCAAAGTATTTGGGCCTTACACAGAAGGATAATGATGATAGAGCTGGTCTTGCCTTCAAGGAAAAAGGCCAATGTGTTGGCTACTTCTGTTTATACAGCTAAGATAGCAATTTACTTGGGGTACAAGGGGATGAGTTTATCAACCGTTTTGGGATGGCTTTCTTTGAGGTACTGAATGAACAGAAAGGCAGTTGGTGGGAGAGAGAATAGATTACCCACTGATACTTAAAAAAAAGACCTGAGTTTGTATTCAGTTTGGAGAGGAAATATTATACAGACTGTGATGAATCTGGAATAAGACCAGTTCAAATCCCTACTTTAGTACTATCTGACATTTATATTGCACTTTGAGAAAAGTACTTTACAAGTATTATCTCATTTTTATCTTCACAACAATCCTGCCAAGGTGCTATTATTAACCCCATTTCAGAGATAATATTTTAATAATAATTTCAGAGATTATCACTAGATAATAACAAAAGCTGGTTATATAGAGTTTTAAGGTTTCCAAAGGGCTTTACAAATATTACTTCATTTAATCACCCAATAACTGTGGAAAGAAGATGCTAACTTGGTATTGTGAGGATAACCCCATTTTACAGATGAAAAAATTGAGATTAAGTTAAATGATTTGGCTACTAAGTGTCTCAGAGACAATATTTGAATTTCCAGTGTACAAACCCAACACTCTGCTCTTACTACGCAACCTCATGGAACTCAATTTTTTGATATATAAATGGGAATAGTAATACTTTAAGTGTAATAAGTACTGTTCCACAGAATTTCAGCTCTTTAAAGCAGGGAACGCCTAGTACAGTGTTGCACCACTCCTGTTCCCTTTAATAAATGCATTATTAACCCTATCCCTTAGAGCTGCTGTAAAAAACACTTTGTAAACCTTAAAGTCCTTTGGAAAGAATTCTTAATTTGTGTTTGTGTGTGTGTGTGTGTGTGTGTGTGTGTGTGTCTTTGATGGACTCATGGGTGTGCTGGAGTCAATTCAAATTAATTCTTGCTTAAGGGAGCCTATTATTAAATTTTCAATGTGATACTTACAATTCAGACATTGGCAAACCAATATTTCATTTACTGCCTAGATTTAAGAAAGTGATGAAGAATGTGTTAATAATACAGACTAAACGTAAAAGTGTGTCATAAGTACATTTTGGGGAGAGAGCTGGTTGTTAAACATTTACCAGAATATCCCTGCATAGACTTCTTTGACAGTCTATTGAAGCCAAGGGAACTCCTTTTAGAATAAATTTTTTAAAAGCATAAAACATATAGGATTGGAAAGGAAACCAGTTATATTGAAATATGATTATCAAAATTAGAAAAAAAAATCATGGATTCCAAGTTAGAAATCCTTACACTATAGAAATTTGAGTTGTTACTAGCATTAAAAAGTTTTCCATTCCACTAGACAAAACCAGTAGAAAATGAGGATGTTGGTCTATAAGGTTCCTTACAGCTCTAAATCCTTCATTTCTTGACTACTTCTCTCACCCTCTATCCACATCCACCAGGTTGCCCTTTCAAAAACAGTGCTTCCAAGATTAGAAGGGAAGCAGAAATCTGGGAAGAAAAATTTTTACAGACCGTGTTTCTGACTCAAATTTATAAGAATATTCCTCAGTTGATAAATAGTCAAAGGATATGAACAGGGAATTTTCAGATGAAGAAATTAAAGTCATTTCTTATCATATGAAAAAATGTTTTAAATTACTATTGATGAGAGAAATGCAAATTAAGACAACTCTGAGGTTCCACTTCATACCTCTCAGAGTGGCAACAAAGACAGCAGGAAAAGATAATGATAAATGTTGGAGGAGATATAGGAAAAGTGGAACACTAACTCATTATTGGTGGAGTTGTAAAATGATCCAACCATTCTGAAGATCAGTTTGTAACTATGCCAGAGGGCTATAAAACTGTGCATACCCTCTAATCCAGCAGTGTCACTACTGGGTCTGTATCCCAAAGAGATAATGAAAAAAAAAAAAGGACTTATATGTGCAAAAAATGTTTGCAGCAGCTCTTTTTGTAGAGGCAAGGAACTGGAAACTGAATGGATGCCCATCAGCTGGAGAATGTCTGAATAAGCTATGGCATATAAATATAATGGAATATTATTGCTCTATAAGAAATGATGAGCAGGCTGATTTCAGAAAAGCCTGGAAAGACTTACATTGAAATGAAGCTGAGTGAAGTGAGCAGAACCAGGAAAACACTGTACACAGTAACAACAATATCATGTGATGATCAATTGTGATGGACTTAGTTCTTTTCAACAATGCAATAATTTAAGGCAATTCCAATAGACTTGGGATGGAAAATGCCAATCACATCCAGAGAAAGAACCATGGAGACTGGATTTGGATCAAAGCATAGTGTTTTCATCTTTTTGTTTGTTTTTTTCTTTCTCATGTGTTTTTTTCCCTTTTGGTCTGTTTTTCCTTGCACAGCATAAGAAATAAGAAATATGTTTAAAAGGATTTCACAAATTTAATCTATGCTTGCTGTCTTGGGGAGGAGGGAGTGAAGGGTAAGAGGAAGAAAAATTTGGACTACAAAGTTTTATAAAAATGAATGTTGAAAAGGATCTTTACATGTACATAGAGATATAAAATATACTATTGAAAAAAAGGACTTCCTGTAAGGCTCAGTTATGATTTTAACTGAATGTCTTATCAATGAAGACATTACCTCTATTAATACCCATACCCTCCTTTTGTTGTTGTTTTTGTTCATTTTTTTTTTAAACTTGATTTAAAAATCCAGTTCATGGACTCTGGTCTAAAAAACACCTGCATCTTTCAGTAATCTCATTAGCTATAATGGGTCCCATTATCATCTCTATGTATATGATTCCAATATTTATATAGCCAGCTTTAACTTATGTTCTGAACTAGAATCTCATAAAGAACTGTATATTGGATGTCCTGAACTAGCTATCTGCTAGACATCTGAAACACTACATGTCCAAAATGTAACTCATTAGCATTACTTCCAAGCCTACCCCTCTTCCATGCATTCTTACTACTATCATAGGTACCACTATTCTATCCTCCTTGCCACCTGGGCTTGAAACATCAGTCACCATCTAGTCTCTACTTACACTGAACCCTCACCTATCCAATCTGTTGCCAAGGCTTATCTATTCTGCAGTTAACGCTTCCATATCATAACTTTCCCTATTGAAGTCTTGATATTTTGTGGGTCAACAAAAGAAATTAAATGGGAATTTGGAGGGAGTTTTGTGGAAGCTACAGATGACATATCATGGCCAGCAGATGACATAGAAAAAAGTTTAGAAATTCAGAAATACACAAAAAATATGTCTAGTATTGTATAATATCAACATATTTCACCTTTTAATACCATAATAATTCAGACTTCTTCTCTGGTATGAAGAAAGGGCCAAAAAATTTTACATGAATTTTTCAGATCATGGAGGTACTGTGCCCCTAAGTCCTGCAATGTCTGCATTTTTTAAATAGGTTTTTACTTTTCCAAATACATGCAAAGACAGTTTTCACTATTCCCCTTTGCAAAATCTTGTGTTCCAAATTTTTCTCCCTCTCTCTCTTCCCTTCCCCCTTCCCCAAGACAGCAGACAATTTTATATAGGTTAAACATGTGCAAATTCTTCTAAACATATTTCCTTATTCATTATCCAATGCACAAGAAAAATCACACGAAAAAGGAAAAAAATGAGAAAAAAAAGAAGCAAACAAACTACAACAAAAAGATGAAAATAGATGAAATTAGCCTGCTTCAAATCTCTTTTCAGTCCCATCCATTTTCTACTTAGCTGCCATATTGATTTTCCTAAAATATAAAATCTGATCATGTCACTCCTCTACTCAATAAATTATGCTAACTTCCTATTACTTCTTGGAACAAATTTAAACTCTTCCATTTGCCATTCAAAGCCATTTATAAATTAGTCCCTTAACACTCCATGCCTTATCATTGGTTCTCTCTCATGCCTGGAATGCTCTCAAGTCTTCCTATTAGCCTCTTAGGGAAGAGTCAAGCTCAAGACTTCTCCCTTCAAAACTCACTTCAAATTCTGCCTTTTATAAGAGGTCTGTGTTGCTTCAGTCACTACTGGTGCCATCTCTGTGAGATAACCTTTTATCCATCTTGTATATATTTTGTATGTATGATTTTTATCTGTATTTTCTCTCATTGGAATGTAAGCTGCTTGAAATAAATGATTTTGTTGTTACCTTTTTTATCTTCAAAGCTTAGCACACTATTTAGCAAAAGTCATTTCTCTTCTAGATTTATTCTCAATTTCCTTCACCCTGGAAATTGACTCTCCCTGGGACTTATCCCATTGGAAATATATCCTCTCTCTCAGTTTGCATAATATATGCCAATATAATTGGTTTCCCTCATAATCCTATGTATTTTATTTTAAAACATTATTCTGAGGAGTCCATGGGCTTCACTAGATTGACAAGAAATTGTTAAGAAAAGGCATACTGGATGCAAAACTCTTCTCTCTCTCTCTCTCTTTCTCTCTCTCTCTCTCTCTCTCTCTCTCTCTCTCTCTCTCTCTCTCTTTCTCTCTCTCTTACTAGCTACACAAAGTTCTTCTGGGTAATGGGATAATGTGTAGCTAGTAAAAGAAAAAGAAAAGAGATGTGGACATCCAATATGTTTTGTAAAACTCTGGATCAGGGGTTCTTAACAATTATATTGAAATATGGGTTTCAAGACATTAAAAAAAAAAACAAAAAACAAAACAAAACAAAAAAAAAAAAAAAAACCACAACAAATTCACAGATACCAGATTGAGATTCCCTACTCTAGAGTCTACTCCCTCTGGGACAATGTCAGTCAGCAGAATAGCATTTGTGATAGACATGTTTTAGATATTTCAAATGTTTCCAGCCCCTTTGTGAAGCATGCAAAATGTATGCTTTCTCAGCAGAAAAGGAGAAAAAAAAGTTGGTCAAACTCCTTCAAGGAGTGAATTTACTTTAACACTTGTGTTAATGAGAGTGCTGATGGATGACCTAGTTTGCATATGTTATGCAAACTGAGTCTCCAGTCTTCATTTACACACATTTACATAACTCTCCCTCTAATCACAGGTCTGTCATTATAAATTATTCCTTTGTAGATAGTGCAGTAAACTCAGCAAACTATTTCCTTCCTCTTTCCAGGTTTTGTCCAGAGACCCGCTCTGATGGGCTGTCATACTATAAGGGCCTTTGATTTGTCCTAGGGGTCATGCCAGGGGATGGTACTGGCTTAGGGCAGCAGCATCTTGGGGCAGAGGTATTGTAAGGCTCAAGTGAGATAATGGATGTAAAGCACTTTGCAAACAAAGTGTTATCTACATACCAGTTTTTTGAGTGTGTTTTTTGTTTTGTTTTTATTATCATTGTAATCAATAGACCTCAAACTCTTGGTAAGTTTTGGGTATTGACTATTTTGAGCACATGAAAACTTCTCCCCAAATGGAATGGGCAGATAAGAACAGTTTGTTCCAGTAGCCATGAAGACAACTGAAGAAGGCTCTGGGGAGAGCTTAGAGCTTGGTCAGACATTGAAGAAGTCAAGGTCATCCATTGCATCCTGGGCCATTACTAATCATCCAGACTTCTGTGTTCCACTGGATTTCAATGACTTTGGAAGAAAAAGTGAGGTTGATGACTTGGTGCAATTCTGCCTCACTTAAATCCAATTCACCAAGATGATGTCACTGGTCATCTTCAAAAAACACACTAACCTTTGGTTGCAAGGCCTCCAGATTGCTAATAATTTCAATCACTGAGATTTTTATTGCACTCCTTTTAATAAAGCAATATAGAATCGCTGGTAAATATTTATCAAGTAGATTGGGTGGGAGTGTATTCGGGAGTAGTAAAGGTAGATGTATGGAATACACTTTTTTAAGAGTATATCTTCAAAGTTGTTTACTTTTTAAAAAATTTCTGTATGTTAAACAAAAACAAAATTAAAAAAGACAGAAAAGAAATGCAAAACAAAACAAAGCAGAACATTGTCTTATGTCCAGCAGAATATCAGGGAAGATTCAAAATGTCTAACAACAAATTTCCAGTTCTAGAAAGAATATTTAATAATAGAAGAAATTACATCCGTGAGTGTCCATCTTTTCTTTACTTCTTTGTAGGTTGTTCTTGTGTTCTCTGCTGCACATTTTTTTAACTTTATTCTTTTTTCTCCTTTCATCCCCCCATCTCACCTAAGCAGGCTATAGTTAAACACAGATATATTAAATAGACATACACACATACATACACACATGTGTATATATACATGCATGAAATACACTTTTAAATTTAATCTGCATTAACACTTTTTACGTCTAGACAAGACAACAAGTCAATCCTTGATTTGTAGCATCTCCTTATTTCTGATGTGTAAATGCTCACACTGAAAGTTGTCACAGCCTGGTTAGAGCTAGCTCCAGCATGCTCCTGACAAAAGGTCACTAAAGTCAGAATGCTGCCAAAATACCACCAGCAGGGTACCAACAGCATTGGGGTTGGGGCAGAACTGAGTGGAAGGGGAAACTAGGAAAGGTAATAGATACAAGTTAGTGGAAAATATACTGGGTTTGGAATTAGAAAACCTGGATCAGAAAACCATGGGGTCAGATCAGTTTTAGAGCTGGAAAGGAGCTTAGAAATCTTCTAGTGCACCACTTATCTTATAGATGAGGAAACTGAGTCAGAGAGAGAATAGGTGACTTGATTTAAATGATAAAGGCATTGAAGGTTTGGAGTAAAATCTAGGCTCAAAATTCATTCCTCTTTGCCATGTGACATGATACTTCTAGGTTTTAAGGCCAGATTTTGACCATAGGCAAGCCAATTGATGTCTCTGAACAGAAAGAAAAAGAGAGAAACAGAGAGAGACAAAGAGAGATCTCAGTCAATCTTCAGGTCAGTTCTACAAACATGCATTAAATTCCTTCTAAGTGCTTACTATAGGCAACCAGATGGCACATTGGGCAGAGTACTTGAGTTGGAGTCAGCAAGTTCTGAGTTCAAATGCAGTCTCAGATACTTTCTACTGTGCAGCCCTGGACAAATAATCTTTCAGTGCCTCAGTTTTCTCATCTGTAAAATGGAAGATAATAATAGCACCTACCTCCCAGGACTGTTGTAAAGACTGAAATGGTGGGGGGGGGGGAATTGATTTTATTCTGTAATTGATTTAATTTTGTATCACCATTGACATTTTTTGCCTGATTACCTAAGTCATGTTTCATTTGTCTGGAAGTTTGGAAGTTCAATTTTCCTTTAAATCACTCATTGTCTTTGAGTTAAGTTTAAAAATTCATTTTGCCCACTAATTCCTGTTCTGTTCTTGTGTAAAGGAAATGTGTTATTCCTGAAGGATGCAGATGGGTGCTTCTTTATCTCTGTACCACTGTCGACCTTCAAGAAAGTCTGCTCTACTATCATTGGGACATTAACAAATCATAATGGTGGACACCACTGATGAGCTTTCCATAGTGACAAGATGGAAGGGAGAGTTTTGCTACCAATGCATTCCAAATTTCCAGCCAGTCATATTGTCCTCCACATCTATGATGCTTCTGATTTTCTAGCCAGTTATATTATTTTCTCCATCGGTGATGCTACTTTCTAGTTTGGGGATGCTCTTTTTTTGTCCATAAAAATGCTTTATCAGTCTTTATTCAGGTCTTAGCTAGCTGAGGAGGCTGAAATTCTGCTTACTGACAAATTTGTACTTTTCTAATAAACTGATCATGCTTGGGGCTTTGTGCTTCAGTTTACCTTTATTTCAGCATGATAAGATCCAATGAGATAATTTGTAAAGTGCTTTCAAATCTTGAAGTATTATATAAATGCTGATTATTATGTACAAGGTTATAAGGTGCACAGTATTTGACATTTGCAATGGAAAGAGTTTTCCTTACCAGGAGTCTTCCACATATGCTAATGAAATTACAGATCCCACACAGTGTACAAGGCATTGTACTAGGTTCTGATGCTACAAAGAAAAAAAACAAAACAGATATAGTCATTACCATCAAGGAGTTTACATTCAACCAAGACTGAGAACATGTACACAGATAAGTAAATACTAAGTCCTTACAAAAGTTAATCAAGCAATTTAAAGAATAAAAGGGGAACAGTTAAGTGGTACAGCGGATAGAGCACCAACCTGGAGTCAGGAGGATCTGAGTTTAAATCTGGCCTCAGACACTTATTAGTTGTATTAGTCTGGGCAAGTCACTTAACTCTGATTGCCTGACAAAAAAAAGAAGAAAAGAAAGAAACAAAGGAAAGGGAAAAAAAGAAAAGAAGAGAGAAAGAAAGGAAGGAAAAGAGAAAGAAAGAAAGAAGGAAGGAAGGAAAAAAGAAGGAAAGAAAGAAAAGAAAGAAAGATCCATACTGTTTAGGTGACCTTTAGGGGCAGCTAGATGGCATAGTGGATAAAGTACCAGTCCTAGAGTCAGGGAACTTGAATTGAAATCTGATTTGAGACACTTACTAGCTGAGTGACCCTGGGTAAGTCACTTAATCCTGATTACCTTCACACACACAGAAAAAAGAAGAGGATACTACCAAATGGGGGGACAGAATAGTTCTTGGCTAGGAGGTGACATATGAAGGTTTTTAAAGGATACTTAAAGATGAGCAGGGAGTACAATCAAAAGAGAAGGTAAAGGAGAAGGGATACCTTAGGGTTTATGGAAAGGGAAGAAGGAAAGGAATGGAAAGAATAGTTAGTGGGACAGTTTGGAACAGAGGAGGCGGAAGGTGAGTGATGCAAATGACTTTAAATGACAAGTATAAGTATTCTGTATTTTATTCCAGAGGCAAAAGGATACCACTGAAAATTTCTGAGTAGTAGCTGTCCTAATTATTGCCATTTTCCTATGCTTTGGGAATATTAGTTTGACAGTTGAGTAGATGATGGTTTAGAAGAAGGTTTCTTAAACTTTTTCCATTTGAGATCTCTTTTCGCTGGAGATATTTTTGTACTACCTCATCTCAGTTCTGAGCTGAGGTGTTTCTGGAAGCATTTGTGCATGCTCAGTGAAAAGTATGCATGATGTGTGCTTGAAACCAGAGCTGCAGTGAAATCACATGACATCACACTAGCAAGTGCTCCCAGCAACATCTTTGATTCATTAACGCATTTGATTTTGAATTAATTTTTGGTGGTTGTGTTCAGAAACATTTTACTATTGTCAAATTTTTGTGACCCTCACATTCTTATGGGACAAATGGGGTCAGACCTCACAGTTTAAGGAGATTTTGTTTAGAGAAAGGAGAAATTGAAGGTAAGGAGATCATTTAGGAGTTTCTTATAAGGGTCAATACTTCATGGATCCATGATTTTCTGCCTCCATTGATAGAGATCATGATATTTTAGTGTCTTCTTAGGTACTTTATGGGCTGCTATGATGGAATGCACTGGGTTTTAATTTATCACCCTGTGTGATCAACATAGTGATGGAATAGGCTGATTAGTGCTTGGAAGAGGCAGGAAGTAACCACTGGGCTCTCATTGAGTGACCAGTAATAGGCCACAGGCCATGCCTACTTGGGCATTTTTGGGCCAATCACTGAATGATTATTGCCTTTGTCAAACTGAGAGCTTAGCTTAAAAAGGCCAAGGTCTCCCCTGCATCCAGAGCCATCTCTAGTTGTTCTGATCTTCATCTGGCCAATGGACCCAGATGATTCCAGAGGAAAAAGTGAGGCTGATGACCTTGCACAGCTCTTCTCACTTAAATCCAATTCACTTGCATTTCACTTTCCTGATGTCATGTCTGCTTCAAGAATGAAACAACAACAACAATCTACCTTCTCTACCCCCAAAGCACATCTTCTTTTTAATTATATATATATATATGTGTGTGTGTGTGTGTGTGTGTGTGTATATAATCTTCTCATATTCAATATAATGTTATTATTCAATATCCTTGAGGACAGGAATTATTTTTACTTTTGCTTCTATTTTTAAAATTCTCAAGTTTAGCACAGTGCTTGATACATAAAAGCACTTCATAAATGTTTGCTGGTTTGCTAGGATTTTTTTTTTTTTGCTTTTTGCTGAGGCAATTGGGGTTAAGTGACTTGCCCAGGGTCACACAGCTAGGGAATGTTAAGTGTCTGAGACCAGATTTGAACTCAGGTCCTCCTGACTTCAGGGCTGGTGCTCTAACCACTGCGCCACCTATCTGCCCTTTGCTAGGATTTTTTAGAGCTTTTGTTCTGTTTGCTTATCCTTCAAGAACCTTGTAAAGTGCTACATAAGGGAGTTATTATTACAAAATGAAGGCAAAGAAAAAGAGCAAAAGAAAGAGGAGGTAAGAAAGAAACATGGGATAGCAGAGGGAACATTAGGTCTAGCCTGAGAGGGCCACACATACATACACATGTACGTATGCACACACATGTAATACATACATATTTTTGAGTGATTCACTCGTACACCCATGCAATATACACACATATATAACATATACACATTGCTCCTTCTTTATTACATTTTTAACTTTGGGTAAACAACTTCTCTCTGGACCTCATTTTCCTGATTTGGGAAATGAAAAGGATGGGTTATATGACTTCTTTGGTCCCTGTTAACTCTAAGTCAATGATATATATTTACATTTTACTGAGGCAGTTGAGGTTAAGTGACTTACCCAGGGTCACACAACTAGGAAATGCTAAGTGTCTGAGGCCAGATTTGAACTCAGGTCCATCCTGACTTCAGGGCTGGTGCTCTATCCACTGAGTGACCTAGCTGTCCCTAATCCAATGATATTAAAATACACAAAAAGTATCTCCCTGTCACACCATCAAAATACTTTTAGTCAGATACACACGAAGTTGAAGAGGTCAAAATAATGGACAATGAATACTTATTAAATATTTTATTCTACTAATCCTATGTGATAATGCTTTTGTTAAAAAATTTCCATTTTATTATAAGCATCATAAACATCAATAAACATCAACATTCTAATATACAAAGAAAGAAAGAAAAGAGAATTGGGTATGAAAAAGCTTTGTATGGTTTATTTTTGTAAAAGATTATATATTAAACTTAATATAGTAATAAAGCAGTGTTGCTTGTCCATGACACTTTCTGGACTTGCTTTTTTCTTTTTTTTTAATGTTACATTGACTTTCTTTTCTGTCTTTTCTTCTCTTTGTTTTTCAAGACTATCACTATCTTTTTGGTTAATCTTAATAAACCAAGGGAGGCTTGGACTTTGTCCTGAAGAATCTGAAAAACTACTCTGGAAGATCACAGATAAACTAAATTTGACATAGTTGAATTGTCAACAAGTCTAACACAAAACTACAAATTCTGTTCAGAAAAGCTGAAGGATCTCTCTTGAAATTATTTCTTCCCACCATACTTTCATGCCTAATTGATCATCAATCTCATCTCCAGCGTGCCTCTCAGCAGCTACCTCTTTCTACACTCCTATCACTTATTGAATCCCTTTGAGTAGTGAAGTAGTTTAGAAAAACCTTCTAACAGATGGGCTTCATCAACCTTATTCATTTCATATGATTGCAAAGACTAAGCAATATTAACATCAACCCACCCTACGAAGTCCCATAACTTATTGTCTGGGCTTCTCAGTTGGCAGTTACTCTCTCCTTCCTTTAGATAACAGTATAGTTTAATGGTCAGAGTAATGAATCTGGATTCCAAAGACATGGCTTTAAATGCTTGAGTCTGTTGCTTTGGGAAAGAAATTTCTCCCTCTGATGATTTAGCTTTTGCAAATTGGTATGGTGGGAAAAGCAGAGGGTTTAGAGTTAGAGGTACCAGGTTTAAATATCAGCTCAGTTATTTATTCCCTGTGTAATTCGCAGTAAGTCATTCATCTCTGGATCTCATTTTTCTCATCTGTAAAATGAGGTATTGGAATGGATGATTGTTAAGGTTTTGCACTGTTCTAAATATTACTCTTACATGGTTATGTAACTTTTCATGAATGTATATCATTATCTTAACCAGAGTGTAAATTTATGAATAGAGACCTTACCTTAACCCTTTTTTAATCCCTCACAGTATCTATATATTTGTTTCTTTGCACTTTAATTACTGTGTTTAGTGGAGAAATTGGATCTGTCTCTCTCCAATTTAAGAATTGTAGTCTATTTGTAGAGCGCAAAAATTTTGTTTTCTAAAATCAGATCATGTCATTCTGCTGAGCACAGCAAACCTGTCACTTCCCGTTAGCGTTGAATGAATGACTCATCAAAAGGTCCAAAGCAAATTCCTAGGATACCAGAAATAGGTAGGGATGGAAGGGAATGAGAGTTCCTTCCTTTTTCATCCCTGGCTACTCAACCCTCATCCAATCACTGGATGGCATAGCAGAAAAAATATCACAAAGTACCTTTATCTCTGGTCAGCTAAGTGGTACAGTGGATAGTGCCAGATCTGGAGACAGGAAGACTTAGTTTCCTGATTTCACATCTCAGACACTTACAAATTGGGGGACTCTGGGAAGGTCACTTAATTAGTCCTGTTTGCCCCAGTTTCCTTATTTGTTAAATAAACTGGAGAAGAAAATGGCAAAGCACTTCAGTATCTTCACCAAGAAAACCCCAAATGGGCTTACAAAGAGCTGGAGACCTTTGAAACAACTAAACAACAATAAAAATCCTTACATCCCATTCTTTCTGTCAAGGTCTCTTTTCCCTTTCCTTCCTACCTCCTTTTCAAACTCTACTCCAAATGGAAGCAACACAGAATCTTGGGCTCTCAGATCTTTTTTTCCTTCCCAGTGGTGATAAGCTGGATCCTACAAGGCCCTCCTGCCATTTGGAAAAGACATGGCTATTCATACTATTTGCTTGAGCAAGTAGTCAGCAATATAATACTTCTAATAAAATAATCTCCCACCAGGGAGGCAGCTAGATGGCACAGTGGATAGAGCACCAGCCCTGAAGTCAGGAGGATCTGAGTTCAAATCTGGCCTCTGACACTAAACACTTCCTAGCTGTATGACCTTGGGCAAGTCACTTAACCCCAATTACCTCGGCAAAAAATAAAATAATCACCAGGCCTTGCCATTTGCACTGCCACTTTATTCTAAAGTTCTCAGAGTTTTATCTTCTTCCCTACCACTAAACTATTCAGATCCCTCAGGCACTGCTGTCTAACCTTCTAATATACCTGAAGGACAGCTTATTCTTTACCCTCATTCTCACAGATGAAGCCTTCATTACATGTTTTCTTCCTCAATTATGTAATGAGGACTCTTTGAGAGCAGGGCCTGTCTCACTTTTTCATTTGTAACAATGTTTAGCACGGTGCTTGGCACACAATGAGTGATTAAAAATACTTTTTTTCAACTATCCATTTATTCATACCAAGTCACTAGTCCTAGTTTTGTAGATCACAAAGTATTTGTGAATCTCTCCTTTAGTCTGACAAAATGCAGAAATCACCAGGCAAAAAGTCAGTTGTTCTAAGGAGTGACCTAGAACTCAATCTAAGTTTTACTTTTGGTATTCTTGTCTTAGGGATAGAACATATTCTGTATATAATCAGAAGTCTAGAAATTTCTTCTCCCAATGCAGGCCACAAAGAACATTAGATAATACTTTCTCCCTTGTTTTTCCCCTTTGGAAATGCTGATTGTTGGTAAATATGCTTTTCCTCCCAGAGGGAAATATAAAACCTTGGCTCCTTGACATCTTTGTGTATTCAATACCATAGGGAACCCAGAAGTCAATGAAGAAGTCTCAAAGAGCCCATGCTATGAAGATTAACTATTTGGTTTCTTTTCTGAGAAGCCTCCTGAAATTGCTCTTTCAAAGGTCATCAATGAACGCTTTATTGCCAAATTCAATGGCTCTTTCTTTGAATCAGAGTCATAGAATCTCAGAGTTGGAAGAGACCTCAAAACACATAAAAAAGAGAATAAAAATTATCTATAAGATGTGACAGAAAAATAGTGATCCAGTTTATTCTTGAAGGCCTTCATCGAGAGAAAACTTACTAATTTCTGAATCACATCATTTCTCTTTGAATAACTCTAATTGAAAGGAAGTTTTTCTTTATTCTCTAATAACCAATATTTCAAGGGATACTGCTACATTTTGTATATTCTTTTTTAGTGAGTCAGACTGCAATTCATCTGCCCCTGTCTATCTTTTGCAACTTCATCTATTTTGCCCCATGACTTTCCCGTAAGGGGTCTACCCCCATGTGCTTGGGACTTTCCTTGCATTTTCTGACATTGCATGTAGGTTGTCCATAAGTTAGAGCTAGTGTTTCTAGCTCTAACTACTTTGCCAATTTCTAGGACATCATTTCAAATAGAAAAAGAGAGGTCAAATTGGATAATCTTTTAGGTATCTTTTTAGTTAGAATATTGGTTTTCTCCCTTCACATTTTTTCTCACACTGCTTCCTTACCTGGAATATTATGCCCTTTCATTTGCAGTTTTCCAAATCCTGTTTACCCAAACCTACTAAGCATATCTTCCATGAAGTCCCCTGAGCACCCCAGTCCTCATTGCTCTCTTTCTTCTCTGAAGCGCTACAGAATAGTCCAACATAATTTAATACCTGTTTCACTTATAGTCAATTTGTCTTCTCATCTTTGTGTGGTAGCAGTATGTCTATGTTGGTTCTTCATGAAGAGTCAGCACCATGGACAGGGATAGCATATCAGCTCAATACCCTGTCCCATAATGCTGTCATCTTTGTGTCCTTACCTAGGAATATTACTCATTCAGTGAACTATGTCTGGTATCCTCCTTTTCCATCCAGCCACTACTCTTCCATTTTTTAGCTTCCTAAATCAGTCAAAAGCTCCACACAAAGTTTACAACCTTAGCAGGAAATTTACTTTTATTAGATAAAAGTGTAACATATATATCTGAGAAGCAATACACACCTTAATTCCTAGTCCTCCTGTCTTAACTTTTCCCTCTGGGGGAACCTTCTTATCACTGGATTCTCCTGTAAACTGAAAGGAAGAGACATATTGTGTGTTTATGCTAACCTACTGGAAATGAGGAAGAAGGGGTCTTGGTCACTAAAAGCAGTCAGTGACATCTAGAAACTGAAAATCTGCTGGATCCCCTCTGACTATGAAAACCATGACAATTTCCCACCAATCCTCTATGCCATTTATATAATGGCTCAAGTAAAAGGAACTCATTTTAACTATAATCACTACTCCTCATATTATTAGTGTCCAGCTAATATGTGTTTAGCACTACCAGCATAAGAAAGACTATTTGCTGCACTCCTCAATTTCAAGGAAAATTTCATGCTAATGGTAGCAACCTTCCCTTTTCTTTGTCTCTTTCAGGCTTTCTAACCTTAACCTAAATTCCACATGGTCAACAATATCTCCCTGTTTCATTCTTCAGCTTCCCAGAACCCTGCGGGTTCACTTAAAGATTCACATACTCTTGTCTCAAAGCCTTCTGAGAGATACAGTCTATAAGGAAAAGCAAACAAGTCCCCAATCACAGGTCATATAGGTTTTATATTACTACAGTCTCTGATGGTACCTAAAATAGGGTTAAACCCATAGCTGGTATTTAATGGCAATTTCTTTGTTAATTAACTAAAGGTATCAAATAAATGAAGAATATTTTAAACAGAAATTACAAGTATTGAACATAGCTTTAATAGTGTCAAAGTCTTCTTCTTGGTAATGTTCTCACATATAAGATAGGGAGTGATACAAATCAGGCATAACATCTTCCATAGCTGACAAAAAGTTTTGAAGTGGTCATTAATGAAACTTAAAATAACATAGACAGCCAAAGGACTGCCTTTATGTCTATAAAGACAAAAAAGATTTATTTTTGAGAATTCAAAGACAACTTAAGAGAAGACTGCTCAATTGAATAATGAATTTTACACTATTATTATGTGATCTAGGCTATCTTGCTACTTTTTAAATTAGAAAGCAAACAAAGAGAATGCAATTCAACAAAGTTATTAAACATTTTAACACCTACTATGTGTAACAGGCTATGGTAGATGCTGGGGATACGACACACCAAAAAATGTCACATAGGATTTATTTACAGAAGGAAGCTCCAGGGTATATTTTGGAGCCTCTGCAGATCTTAATATGTATATATATACATATATATATATATATATATATACACACACAAATATGTAATAAATATATATAATGATATTTAGCAAGATGGGAAAGAAGGTAATATTTTGGAAAGGTTGCCATAAAAAAAAAAGACTAGAACAGAAAAGGTTTTGATACACATGGCCAATCTTTAGTTTTTCAGAACACTCCCTGTTCCTGGAGAACTCAGAACCAACTCATTTTAGCATGACAAAGTATCCAGTTTGTAAATACTCATGAGAGAAATAAAAAAGAGGATGCTATATGATCAATAGAACACACGAGGGCAGTAAAACCTTACTTTTCTTGCTGACACATATTTGTTCTCCCTGATCTATAGTTCTGAAAGAAAACCTCTAGAGCTTTGGGGGAAAAACAGCTTTGGGCTCTTTTTGTGTGAGAGAGAAACACTAGGGAGATTGAGCCAGGGCAGGCAGCCTGGTTTAATTCCCATTCCCAACAGTCAATTTACTCTTCTTTGTCCCAGATGGAATACAGGAGTTTTTCTGGACTTAGTAGGAGGGTATGAAATATTCATCTCCTTTGCTTCTCAACTTACTCTGCCAATCAGATACAAATGAACAAAAGTGTTGGAAAAAACAACCTGGAATTTCATAAGCTCATCTGTATTTTTTTATAGCCTAAAGCTGACCTTCCCTCTTAAAGAAATTTCAGACAAAATATCCTTTCCCTAACAAGATATAGCAGCAGTCACAGAACGTTGGAGCAAGAAGTATCCTAAGGATCCATATAATTCACTCATCTCTTGGTGCAACCAGGGAAAATCAGATCCAAAGTCATGGAACTAATTAGAGGTTAATTCAGGACTAGAACCCAGAGCTCATAACTCTCACAGATTGGTTAGTTTTAGCTTTACTGTGAGATCAGTTACATATGCTCAGGGAATGAAGAACTTTTTATCTTTTTACTTTACTATCTAGCCCTAATCTGATAGAAATGTAGTGGAG
Organism: Myrmecobius fasciatus; assembly: GCA_023553655.1. NCBI lineage: Eukaryota > Metazoa > Chordata > Mammalia > Dasyuromorphia > Myrmecobiidae > Myrmecobius > Myrmecobius fasciatus. The sequence goes on from JAJPUD010002800.1 coordinate 174,647, forward strand.
CACTCTAAGCTGCTATCTTCCAATTTGTTTGGGAAATGTTGTCAATGACTGGCTGAAAGAGCACTTTCAGATTTAGTAGATCTTATTTAATAGGTAAAGCAACTGAGGCCAAGAGGGCTTAAATGATTTGCCCCAAGCCACAGCAGGCAATATACATAATAGGCTGGATTCACATACAGGTCTTCTGCCTTTATAACCAGTTTTCAAGCCCCAGTTGAATGTAAATAGCAGTAAATAGGCCAGAAAGCCTGAGGGTGTTCCCTTCCCAGATTAATTAATTAATTAATTGGTTTTGGATGAAATGAAAGAAGAGATCTTTTTTCCCCCTGAGGCACTTGGGGTTAAGTGATTTGCCCAGGGTCACTCAGTTAGGAAGTGTTAAATTTCTTGAGACCAGATCTGAACTCAGGTCCTCTTGACTTCAGAACTGGTGCTCTATCCACTTCACTACCTAGCTGCCCCAAGAAGAGATTCTTTGCCTCAATTATTTCTTAGCCTTAATCACTGAAGAGGTGGAGCCTCAGTCAAACTGAGACCTGTTGAAGACCAAAGCTTAAAAAGGCCAAGATGTCCTATTTTATCCAGGGCCATCTCCACTCGTCCTGATGTATATCTTACCACTGGGCCCAGATGGCTCTAAAGAGAAAGGGAAATCTTTGAGTCCTTCCTCACTTCAATCCAGTTAATTTACATATCATAACATCACCTCCCTGACATCGTGGTCCTCTTCGAGAATGAACCACAAATGGCAACAGCATGATGGCAACACAATTCAATTTAGTTCAATTAAACTCAAAAAACTCTAAGTAAATATCTGAGATATTCACTTATCTATGTTACATGACAAGGGGTGGAGTAGGGCAGATGCTGATAGACAAATAAAATCATTCTTGTCCTCGGGGAGTTTCCATTCTATTAGGGGATATAACATATGCACAAATTAATAAATAGAAGGAAACATTTTAGGGGAGTAGCACTGATTAATGGAGAAAATCAGGAAAGCCTCATGTAGCAAAGCAGAACCTTAAAGGGAGCTAGGGATTCTATAAAGCCTGAGGTGAGGTAGAAATGCATTCCATAAGTAAAGGGTTATATAAGCAAAATGCAGAAATGGGAGATGGAATGTTTAGATGGGAAACATTAGCTAGTCAGCTTAACTAGAATGTAGAGTAGATAGATATTATTATTACTATTCCTGCTACTGCCTCCACCACTACCACCACTACCACCAATAATAATAACACAATCTTTTGAAAGTCTAACTCACTCTCTGTGCTATTGATTGATTATTTGAACCAGACTAAAATGGAAAACTTAACTTTCATATTGCCAAAAACAAAGGCAACAAGAAAAAAACATAGAATGGAATATAGAAAAAATATTGTATTAAGAACTTTAGATTCCCCTAAGCAGCAATTAATATCAAAAGTAAAAAAGTTAATATGATGTAGAGTCCAAAAAAGAAACAAAAATATTAAACAGTAATCACAAACTTTTGCTATATAGGGTTAAGAAACAAAGAATTTAGAGGAGAAGGAGCAGCTAGATGGCACAGTAGATAGAGCCCTGGGCCTGGAGTTGGAGGACCTGAGTTCAAATCCTACCTTACATACTTAATACTTCCTAGCTGTGACTCTGGGCAAATCACTTAATCCCAATTGCCTCATTTCCCCCAGCCCCCCAACAAAAGAAATCAGAGGAGAAAAAGAATCCACAAAGAATGTCAAAAATTTTTGATCATTTATAAGGTCATGAGAAACCAACATAAAATCAGTGGTTGGACCAAACAAGAAACAGAAAACTTACAAGGTTTACACATAACAATTTGTGTATATCAAAGGAGGTGACTGAAACCCCATCTTTTCTGAAAAACTGAAAGGCAATAGGGTAGAATAAGATCCATAATTATCTGCTCAAAGATTTCACAGAGGTCCATGAATTATCAGATACAAGCCTAATTCCATCCTTTTTAACAGCCTTAAGGCATCACGTACCTATCATCAAAAGATTAGAACATCAGGGATGTCCCCAAATATGAGCATTTGCCCATTGAACAGACAGTCCTAAAGTGCTACATCTGCACTTCTTTTAGTTATTAAAAAAGATGTTGATTCACTTCCAAACTCATAACTAGTTTATGTACTGCAAATATGTAAAATAGACTGAGGTAGAATGGGAACACTGGAGCATTTGATGGAAAACTGTTCTCTATTTAAAACATGTCACCAAAAACAACATACACAACAACTACAATAATGTCAGTGAATAAACAAAAATAAAATAATCAAAACCAAATGTAATGAAACTATAATGACTAGGCTTGGCTTCAAAGAAAAAAGTATGAGAAGGCATTCACCTTTCTTTCTTTGCATAAGTGAGGAACTATGAGTACAGAATTAGAAATAATGTCAGATTTTTTTTTATTTGTTGGTTAGCTTTCCTGGACTTTTTCCTTTTTTCTGGTTCTTTTGTTTTTTTATTATAAGGGAGGGCTAGGGAGAAGGATACAATGGGAAATATAGGTGAAACATCTGTAACATTTTTTTAAACTGCCATCTATCCAATACTGTCAAGAACAATTGATATAAAACATGACATTTTTCAGGGAGGCAGTTTAAACTCATTAAGGTCCTACTTAGCCTTAAATACATAATTATCCCTCCTAAATATAACTATGCATATATTCCATGTTAAAGAGGGATTCAACCCAAAATATCTTATTAATCACTTGATGTACATAGATGACATCAAACTATATGACTCCACTGAAAAACACATTAGGCAGCTCCTTATCTTAAAGAATCTTTCTCCAATGATATCAAAGTGTCATTTGTATCTAAATAGCATAATAATGTCTGCCAATGAAAGATAAACACTAAAGACTTTGAGCTAGGATTCAGAGGTCACATTGAACCAATGGATGAAGATAATAGATATACATGCCTTAGTGTGGCAAGACACATCTATCATAAAGCTACTATAGAAGAGGACTTAACTGAATATGGTAAGAGACTTATAGGCATCCTGAAATCAAAGCTGAATGGAAAGAATCAAAACAATTAAACCATTGGAAACTATTAAAACATATGTGGTACCTATGTTAGTGTGCATTTTTTAGACCTACAAAATGGACCATAACAGATTTTGGAAAGTTTTTTTTTTTTTGCTTTTGTTTTCCATCTTTCATTTCAGATAGGATCAGATTGACATCTTGAATTATGTGTGAATTGGATTGAAGTGATGCTGAGTTGTACAAAATTGTTAGCTGCACTCTCTCTTTCAGAGCCATCGAAATCCAGTGGCAAGACAAAAGTCAAGATTACTGCCCATGGCCCAGGATGTAGCGGATGACCTTTGTATCTTTAACACCTGATCAAGCTATAAGTGCTCCATAGAGTTTCATACATCTTCATGGCCACTGGGGAAAATTTGTTTTCATCTGACCATTCCACAAAGGGAGAAGTCTTCACATGCTTGGAATAGCCATCTCCCTAATTCACAGATTTGAAAAATATCTTCACCAAAACCCATACACTATTAAGAAAGCAAAAGATTCATCATCCTAAGAACTATAGGTTAATATTTCCTTTCCAAAAAGGAAGAAGAGGTTTGGTAAACATTTTCAGAGTATATGATAAAACAGTTTTGGATAAGCATATATCACTTCACTGATCAATATTAAAAGCAGATATGTTATGTAAGGCATATGATTTTAGATTTTTTTCAGATGTAACCAGAAGGCCCTGAATGATCCTAGGAAACTTAAGATTTAAGTTTAAAAATTCTTTATTTATTTATTCTCTTTTTTCTTTTTCTTTTTAAAAAGCAGAATAGATAAAAGAATAAAGAGAAAAAGAAAACAAAACAAAAACATTGTCATGTGCCCAGCAGAACACCAGAAAGGACTCAAAATACATAATAACAAATTACCAGTTCAAGAAAGGATATATAATAGTAGAAGAAATTTTTTTATCCTTTCATTCTCCCCACCCCCATTTTCCCTAAGCAAGCTATAATTAAGTACAGATATATTTATATATTCATATATAGATATATACATACCCACCCCATCCCCACTTGCACATATACACACACACACTCTCTTCACACACACATATACATTCTCACCCACCCACATATACATACATATCTACATACATTTAGAAATGCATACATGTGAGTATGTATATACATATATGTATACATATACATACATATCCATATGTAAACATGAACAAGATTTAAGTTTTTAATGAACCAGGTGTATGCCTTAGAAATACAGAAAAAAAGAATTGAAGAAGACATAACACTCAAGCCACTGGCATCCTTGAAGAGACTACTATGTACCACATTTCCCAAGGCTAAGATCACGAAGTCCAGGATTTCCAAGACTACCCCTAGATATATTGACCCTAAGATTAAAATTAAAATTAAAACATCCAGGAAGCAAGATCACTAAACTCACTTCCCCTAAGGGCACCAAACTCACCGATTCCAAGTCTACTAAACCCATTGGGGCTTAAATTGCATCAGTTCCAAAGGACTCTTGGTCTGCTAATCCCCAACTCACAACCAATGCTTCAGGATAGAAAAATTCATTTGAACCCCAACATAGAATTCTTCCTAGTTGAGGCATATTCATTTCCTGTTTACTACAAAGAGGAGAAATGGTAAGACAAAAGAGAATAAAGGAATCATAGAGACAGATTGTCAGTGACACGTTTGCCCCAGAAATACAATAAAATTCCACTTTTATGCAGTAATTTTATTATAGATGCTACTTTTTATGAAATGATAAATGTCTGACTTATAGTAAAGGTTTGAATGATGCATAGTCTTTTACCTCAGTTTCAATTGAGTTTTTTTTTTTTGTATTTTAATTCATTAATAAAAGGGAGAAAGGAGGAACAATGACATACTTTATCTTCTATCAATATTCTATTAGAATAGAATTTATTTTCACTAAAATTCTTAAAGTATATTAAAAATCTGCATTTCCTGGAGCATCTTTCCACATTAAAAAAATCAGGATATGGAACAATCAAAAGCATGTAATAGAAGTTGAGACGTGTTAAAAGGTGTTAAATTATAAACTTGACCTTGAATAATCTTGAATCCATTTACTTCTTTGGGTCTCAGTTTCCTCATCATTAAAATAAGGAGTTTAGACTATATTAAATCTAAGGGTCCTTCTAATTCTGACATTCTATAATCTTGGCTTTGACCCATTAAACAAAGCTGATACATGATTGTAGCTGAAACACTGGTCTTGTGACTTGAGAAAGTAGTTTAATTTTCTTAGGTCTAAGAAATCACCTAATACAACCTCCTCATTTTGCAAATGTCGAAACTGAGTTTGCGAGAAATCAAATGTTGGCTCAGGATTATACAGATGATAAATAATAGAGCCAATGTATTAATCAGGTATGTTATAAAATTTGACTTTTGACTTCATAGTGGACCAGGATAACTTTGGCAGGGAGCCTTGGGAGGTGACCATTCATCTTGAATGCCCCAAATAATTAACATTGCTTCATTTCTTCCAATTACCATACAAAATAAGCTTTCCAGGAGTCTAAAGTATTGAATCTAGATTCTCAGACATATATAAGTACTTTATATTTTAAAAAAATATTTGCATTAGATTTTAGGCTGACAGATACATGTGGTTTTAAGTTATTCTTTCTTCATCTTTAAATTGTTCTATCTGAGGGAGGTAGTTATTCCACCAATTTAAGGGCTGAGACCTATACTTCCTACATATACAAATACTGTTTATCCTTCAAGGCTCAGCTCAAAGTTTTTTTTTGGCTTGTGAAGCTGACTTTAATTACGATTACTTATTATTAGGCATCTGGACCATTCCTGTGATTTCACTGATAGAGGGGAACTCCTAGATGAGGCAACTATTTCTAATAATGAAACCTGTCTCCTATTAAGCTACTTATTGTCTTAGAAAATTACTTCAAGCAGTCACTTATTGTCTTAGAGAATTATCTCAAGCACTGAAAGTTTAAGTGACTTGTCCAGAGTCACTTAGAGTCAGGCAGCCAATATATGTCAGAAATGAGAAATCATCTTTTCTAATAATGTTACTGCACCAAAATTTGTTTATCCATTCCTCCAAATGAAAAATATCTATAGACTCCATTTTTATTTCTTATTTTTAATTTTGTTTTGTGTAAACATTTATATGTACAAATGTATTTTAAATAACATGTAGAAATAATTTTTAACTTTCACTTAAAAAATTGAATTCTTGATTCTTTCCCTCCTTTTTCCCCCTCCATTCCCCTCCCCATGTGAGATGGCAAACAATTAGATCTAGATTGTACATGTACAGACATGCAAACCATATTTCCAAATTTGTTGTGCTGAAAAAGAAAACACAGACCAAGGAAAAAATCCAAGAAAAAATAAAGTTTTGCTTTGATCTCCTTTCATAGTCCATCAGTTTTTTTCCTCTCTGGAGGTGGATGGCATTTTTCATCAAGTCCATCAGAATTGTCTTGGATCATTGTATTACTGAGACTAGATAAATCATTCAGAGTTGATCACTGAACAATGCTGCTATTTCTGTGTATAGTGTTCTGGTTCTCACTTCACTTTACATTGGTTCATTTATGTCTTTCCAGGTTTTTCCTGAAAGTATTTGCACATATAGGTCCTTTTCCTTCAAAAAAAAAAATCTCTTTGGGATACAAACTTATTGATGAGTCAAAGGGTATGTAATTTTTATAATCCTTTGAGTGTAGTTCCAAATTGTTCTCCAAAATGGTTGGACCAGTTTACAATTCCAATAATAATGCATTAATGTCCCAATTTTTCCACATCCCCTTTCATCATTTGTCATTTTCTCTTTCTATCATGTTAGCCAATTTTATGGGTGTGAGGTAGTGACTTAGAGTTCTTTGAATTTTTTTTCTCTAATCAATAGTGATTTAAAACTTTTTTTTCATATGACTATATACAGGTTTTATTGTATTGAAATTGGGAAGAAAATTGAGAATTCATATCATTTGACCATTTATCAATTGGAGAATGACTTATAGTCTTATAAACTTGTCTCAGAGCCATATCTATTTTGAAATGATGCCTTTACCACAGAAATTTATTATAAAAATTGTTTTCCAGGTTTTTATTTTCTTTCTAATTTTGGTTGCATTAGTTTTTTTCTTGCAAAGCTTTTTAAATTTAATATAATCAAAATTATTCATTTTATATTTTGTAACATTCTCTATTTGTTTGGTCCAAAATTCTCTTATCCTTAGATCTGACAGGTAAAGTATTCCATGTATCTCTAAATTACTTATGGTATCTTTTATGTCTAAATCATGTATCCATTTTAACCTTATCTTGGTATACAGTGTGAGATGTTGACCTTTATCTAATTTCTGTTAAACTGTTTTCTAGTTTTCCCGGTGATCTTTGTCAAATAGTGAGTTTTTGTCCCCAACGTCTGGATTTTTGAGTTTATTAAACACTAGATACTTATAGTCATTTACTATTGTGTATTGTATAACTAATTTTTCCAATGATTCACCATTCTATTTCTTAGCCAGCACCAGATTATTTACAACCTTGTGATACAGTTTAAGATGTAGTCATCTTCCTTCACCTTTTTTTTCATAGATTCTCTTGACATTCTTGGCTTTTTGTTCTTTCAGATATTTTGTTACTATTTTTTTCTAATTCTATAAAATATTTTTGGTAGTTTGATTGGTGTGACACTGAATAAATAAATTACTTTTGGTAGAATTGTCATTTGTATTATATTGACTCACCCTACCCATGAACAACTGGTATTTTTCCTATTGTTTATCTCTGACTTTATTTTTATGAAGAATGTTTTGTAGCAGTGTTCACATAATTCTTGGGCTTCTCTTGATAGGTAGATAGATGTTCATATATTTTATATTGACTGTAGCTATTTTAAGAACTCTTTCTAACTCTTAATTTTGGGTTTTGTGGGTAATGTATAGAAATATTGACTATTTATGTGATTCTATTTCATATCCTGCAATTTTACTTAATTCTTAATTATTTCAATTTGTGTTTTTAGTTGATTTTCTAGGATTATATAAGTATGCCATTACATTATCTAAAGTGATAATTTTGATAGTTTTGTTTCATTGTTGCTTATTCTAATTCCTTCAATTTCTTTTTTCTTGACTTATTGCTATGGCTAGAACTTCTGGAGGGCAGCTAGGTTCTACAATGATTAAAGCAAGAGGCCTAGAGTCAGGAAGACTCATCTTTATGTGTTCAAATCTAGCCCAAGATGCTTACCAGCTATGTGACCCTGGGCAAGCCACTTAACCCTGATTGCTTCAGTGTTCTCATATGGAAAATCAGCTAGAGAAGAAAATGACAAACTATTTCAATATCTGCCAAGAAACCCTAAAAGGGATCACAAAGAGGCAGACATAGTTGAAATGACTGAATGATAACAGTATTTCTGGTTACAATATTGATTAATAGGGATGATAATGGGCAGCCTTGTTTCTCCCCTGATCTTATTAGGAAGGCTTCTAGCTTATCCCTATCATTTGTTTCTACAAAAAGTTTGCAATAAATGTTTACATGTATATTATATATATATACATATTATATATATGTATATATATACACACACATATATATGTGGAATTTTTCTTTCTTTTTACATTAAAATTTAAAGCCTCTTAAAGGTAGGACTGTTCTTACTTTTCCTTTGTATACTCAATGCTTAATACAATTCTTGACACAGAGATAGGAGTAAATAAATAAATGCTTCATGACTCATTAGTTTTGGGTGCCTTAAGGTATATGCCTAGCAGGAGGATCTCTGGATCCAATGGTATAAAAAATTTAATCACTTAGCATAATTCTAGTAATAAAAAGGGGATTCTCTTAGACAAAAATAATCAGGCAAATTTTGGGAAAATAGACATGAAATAGGAGGATAGGCCTGGCAACTTACTCCATATTAACTGAAAAGAAAGGGAAAGAGAAAAATCATCCAATTTCTACCAACTTAGATACCATAGAGAGTGGGTACAATGTAGATATATCTAGAAATTCAGGAGATAAAATGCAAGAAAGGAAATGCAAAACTAAAATAGATGACTTCAAATGTTTATATAACAATGTTCAAAATATGGGCATCAACCTAGTGCTTCTAAAGGGTCTCAATATATACTTTGGGAATATATTCTAAATGATTTTTTCCAGCCCCACTCTAAAACCACTCAAAATGTATTCTCAGCAGCCTTTAGCTATTCTCTTTGTAAGAAGGAGAAAGAATTAGCACAAATGAGTGCAGAATAAGTTGGTTCCTAGTACAAATCAGTCCGTTGTATTGTATGATGATTAAGAAGGAAAAGATGAGTAAGTTCATTATCCTGAGACCCTCTCCTTTCTAACCACATTAGCTGACATTGTGTTCTTGAGTTAGCAAGACTAACGGCTATCTTCCCAGTAATATTGAACTTACCAAGATCCATTTGGAAGTCTCTCCCTGCTCCAATCACAGCACTCCTGCTGCTGAATACCCAGCTTGGCTCCCATTCTCGTCTCCAAAGAACCCAATTTATCTTCTGTCTTTTGGGAATTTTCAAATCTTTGCCTCCAGGATTTTATTTCCATACAACTATGGGAATTGCCTTGTGGTCTGAGTCTCCCTCTCTCTGTGATGAGGTTACAGGAATTGCCCACAGTATATTAGTTGGTAAGTGGCTGAACTCAAATTTGAACTCATGTCTGCCCACCTTCAAGTTCAATACTCTTCATTGTTTCACTTGGCTGCTTAGAGACCACTCGACTTCTCTGGACTTCATTTTATTTCGTTTCTAAAATGAAGAGCTAATAAGCCAGATTTAAGATTCTGTGGATTTATTGTATCTTAAGATCCTGGGATAAACAAGACAAAAGTTTCTAGGAATAGGATCAAAGTGAGGAAAGAATAAATCTAGTAGAATATAAGCTCCTTAAGGGGAGAGACCAGCTCTGAAGGGAAATGTTTGGATTCTTGGTCTCCCACTTCCTCACTGTATGATTAGAAAAGATATTGGACTTCTGAGTTTTAGTTTCCTTCAGTTTCCTTCTCCATCACTGGCTTCACAATATTACTTTTCTATAAGAAATGTTGAACAGGCTGAGATCAGAAAAGCCTGGAAAGAGTTACATGAGCTGATGTTAAGTAAATCAAGCAAAACCAGGAAAACAATATTATGTGATGACCAATTATGATAGACTTAGATCTTTCTAGCAATTCACTGATCCAAGGCAATTCCAATAAACTTTGGATGGAAAATGCCATCTGTATCTAGAAAGACAATTGTAGAGACTGAATGCATATCAAAGCATACTATTTTCACCTTTTTTTTCTTCTGCTTTTTTTCTTTCTTATGATTTTTCTCTTTTGTCCTGGTTTTTCTCTCCTAACATAACTCATATGGAAATGTGACAAAATGAATGTACCTATATAACCTAAATTTTTTATAAATATAGTTTTACAGAAGGTACCTAATAATCATTGAATGAATGAATCCTAAAGCACAAGGATGCTAGAAAAAGGAAAAGGGGGGTCTGCTTAAAATGTGGCCTCTGTCATGCAGGAGAGCACTGGGCTAAATGATGATTTACCAAGATCAGCCTCCCCTTCTGTAATGAACCATTTTCCAGACTGCTAGTAGCTGTGTCTGGGCAGCCCTGACTTGCCTTGGGCCCTGCCCTCACAGGGTATTCCAGGACTGTTTAGCCCTAGTCTCTGATCTCAGTCCTTCTGCCTTTACCTCTTCTGCTTTGTAATTTAACACCCCCCTCCAAATTTAATAGGTTTGTCTCATTATTTTGATTAATCATATTAACTCATGCTAATTAAGAGATGGATTTAAGTAATGACAGAGGTTAATGGAAGCTGTCTGGGCTCCTATCTGGCTTATACTGGGGGAACTGGTGGACAGGTGGGGAAAAGGGAGAAAGAGAGAAAAGGAAGTTAAATAGGAGAGAGTAAGAGAAAATAAAGGGACACTGAAAAGAATGGAGAAGGAGAAAGGTGTCATGGAAAAGATCAGTTACCAATCAGGAGTTTCCTCTTAATTGAATGTCTGATTTTATTAATGATGAAATTTATAAAGGTCCTTAAGAAAAGAAAAGAATTTAGCCAGTTCAGCAGTTAAGTGTGAAAATTAGCTAACTCCCAGATAAAAGTTAAAATAGTCATTTTCTTTTCTTTCTTTTTGGGGGGAGGGAGAAAAGTGATAGTAAGAAAGAATTTTCCACATTATTAGTCACTATAGGTCATTGGACACGTAAGCTTTCTACTGAGCTCACTGCTAATACCTTTTGGGAGAATGAGACTTAGTTTAAAAAAACTGCTTATCTCTTCATCTTCCTAAACAGAGCCATTACCCTAAACTTGATGAAAAAATCGGGGTGTCCAAGGAATCATTGACTCCATTTGACTCTGATGGGAAACATTTGGATCCTTAGTGTCTAACTTTCTAGTTCTATGATTATGAAAGACATTGGACTTCTGAGTTTCAGTTTCCTTCTCCATAAAAGAGCTTTGCACAGGGATGCTGTCACCATATAATTTTAAGGGTTTAATGCTATTTTCAAAACATTTTTCCAACTTGTTTTGTTTTCAAAAATGATTTGATAATTGATTTTGACATAATCGGTTTCCTTTTGTAATTTTATACTTTTTATGTATTTAAAAACATTCTGTGAAAAGGTGCGTAGCCTTCACCAGATTGGCAAAGAGGTATATTATCACCAAAAAAAGAGTTAAGCATTTCTGATCTAATTGAATAATAAATATGTATTGGATATATTCCCATATTACACATTTTTCTTTTTGCCATAGATGAGAACTTTTTTCCCCTGTGGAATTGCTTTCTGTAGAGTTTGCTAAATACATTTAATGAATCAACAAGCTCTTATTAAAAGTCTACTATGTTATGCACCCTGTGATAGGTGCTGGGGATAAAGAAACAAAAATAAAATGGTGCTTCCCCTTGATAAGCTTACATTCAATGGGGGAGACAACATGAGTACATATAAATATTTACAAAATAAATACAAATTAATTTTTAGAGGAGCCATCAGTCAATTCATTAGTCAGCCAATAAGCATTTGTTAAATACATTAAATATACAGCAGGTATTATGCTAAGTTTATTGAATAGGGAAGTGATATGGTCTGACCTGGACTTAAGAAAAATCACTTTGGAACTTATTGAAGGATAGAGAGAGGATGGATTGGAGTGTGGAAAGACTTGAAGCAGGCGGACTCACCAGAAGGCTATTGTGAATGATGGCAGTATCAGAGGAGAAAAAAGTATGGAGGAGCATATTCAAGAGATGTTGCCAAAGTTAAATTGATAGAACTTGGCAATAGATTGGCTATGAGAGATTTAGGTGAGTAAGGAGTTGAAAATAACTCTGAGGTTTCAAACCTGGGTGACCAGGAAAATAGTGGTTCCTTTGACTGAAATAGGAATGTTCAGAAGAGAGGTCTGTATGTATGGAAACATAATGAGTTTTATTACTAACATTCACTTTAAAAATTTTCAGTTCCAAATTCCCTCCCTCTCTCCAGCCCGTTCCCCAGTCAAATGAGAACACAAACAATCCTCATTACACATTTGAGTCAAATAAAATATATTTCCATATTAATTAGCTCAGACTTTATTTTATAAATATTTATTATTTTATTACATTATTTTATGATATATGATAATATATTACAAATACATTATATTTTATTAATATTTTGTCAACATATTGTTTATAATATATCAAATATTTTATTATTTGATTAAATATTATAATGTATTATAAATAATAATACAGTATAATTATTTATTATTTTAAGAATTTATTTATGAATATTGGTATTTGCATTTGTAATTCTCACTTTGAAATATCCAATTGGTAACATGGCATTGGATCTCAGGAAGGATACTAGGGATAAATATATGGATTTGAGAGATGCTAATTGCAATGATGAAAGCTGATGCAAGATCACCAAGGTTATAGTATAAGGAGAGAAAGAACGACAGAGCTTTGGGTTAGAGGTTGCCAAATGTATGATGATCCAGTAAAGGAAACTGAAGCATGATCAGTCAAGTGGGAAGGAAATCACCAAAGCTGTCCTGAAAGCTCAGAAATAAAGAGTACCAGATGGAGAGGATGATCCAACAATGCCAAACGCTGCAGAGAGGTCAAGGACAATTAATATTGAGAAAAGACCATCAGATTTGGCCATTAAGGGATCATTGGTAACTTTAGAAAGTAGTTTCAATTGATTGATGAAGTCAGTTAGTCAATAGGCATTTATTAAGTGCTTATGATGTTCCAGGCATTGGCATTTGGTCAGGAGCCAAATTGGAAAGGTCTGAGAAGTGAGAAGGGGAAAAATGGAGACAATTGAGTGAAAACAGCTTTTCCCCAACCCAGACATTGGCTGTGAAAGGGAGGAAAGGATATAGGATGGTATCTCGAGGGGATGGTGGGACTAGTGAGAATCTCTTATTGAGGGAGAGACCTGAGCATGTTTGTGGGCAGCAGGAAAGGACCAGTAGCTTAGAGAGAGATTGAAGACTCATGAAAAAAGGGACCTTGAGCTGGCATTGACATTGATAATGTCTCTCTGAACAAAATGTAAAGTCCTCTTTTGTTCCACTGCTGCAAGTCTCCTTCACAAGGTTAACTATCTGATAAAGTGAGTTTTTTTTTCCTCCTCTGTTTTCCCACTGATACCACTTTAAGGATGATTGATTAACTGATTCACTGCCGGCTCAACAATCCAGACTGCACCCTCCCATTTGGATTTTAAAAGCAAGAGATACAAACCAGGAGCCAGAAATTAAGTCAGTCACTCAGTAAATATTTATTAAGCAATAAATCTGTGCCAGGTATTTTGCTAAGCACTAAGTTTACAAATACGAAAAAAGAACCAGTTCTTGCTCTCGAGGAGCTTACGATCTAAAGGGGCAGGAGGGGAATACCACACATAAAAGGAAGCTGAAAAGGTGGAAGCATGGTGAAAAAGTCAGTGAAATCCCAATGAAGTGCAGTAGTGTGGGAAATGAGATATTCTGAGCTGTGTTCTCTCCTTAAATGGAGGTTTAGCAGTACATCCTCCAATGAGAGGTCCAGAGGATGGGGATGAGGTGGAGACCATAAACTGATAGAATTTTGCAATATAATAAAGTTTTCTTAATTCTGTAATGAGCTCATGTATTAGATTACCTGTCATCTAGGGGTGGGGTGGGGGGAAGGAGGGGAAAAGCTTGGGAAAAAAAAGTTTTTGCAAAGGTCAATGTTGAAAAATCACTCATATGTTTTGTAAAAAAAAAGCTTTATAAAAATTCTGTAAAGAGCTTCCTAGGGTATTTATAGAAGTCAGTGAGAGAAGTCCTAAAGTAGTGCAGTCAAGTTGAGAAGTGTCAAGAGTGAATTTGGCCCATGTGAATTCAAAGCTTTGGTTCTGGGCTTCAGATTGGAAATATATGTATGTGTGTGTGTATGTATGTATGTGTATATACATACATACATACATACATATATACACACACACATATATATGTATACATATATATATATATATATATATATATATATATATATAAACTCCATAGTCTTATATAAATGTTGGCTGCTACAAATAATGGTAGTATTGATTCCCCTTCCTGAAAAGCTACAAGCTACAGGCTACATTTAAATCAGCATTTGTCCAAGGTTGAGCAGTTCATAATTCTCCCCTCTCCCTCTCCCTCTCTCTTTCTTCCTCTCCTTTTCCCTCTCCCTCTTTTTCTCTTTGTGTCCCTAACTCACTCCCTTCTCCTCTTCCTCCCTCCCTCCTTTTCCCTCCCCCTCTCTCTGTCTCTCCCTGTTTTTCTCCTCTCTCCCTCTCTCCTTCCATCCCTCCCCACTTCCCTCTCATTCCCTTTCTGTCCCCCCTTTCCTTCTCCCCCTTCCATTTCATCCTCCCTCTCCCTCTCCTCTCCCTCTCTCTCCTCTTCCCTCTCTCTTTTTCTCTTTGTTTTTCTCTCCTTCCCTCCCTTCCTCTCTCTTTCTCTTTTTGTCTCTTTCCCCCTTTTTCCCTCCCTCCCATCACTACCATTATCATCCATCTATCTATCTATCTATCTATCTATCTATCTATCTATCTATCTATCTATC
>JAJPUD010002800.1:193284-217741 GCA_023553655.1 Myrmecobius fasciatus
CCAACAAAATAGATAAACCTTTGACAAATTTGATTTAAAAAAGGAAAGAAAAAAACAAATTACCAGTATTAAAAATAAAAAAAGGTGAACTTAGCACCAGTGAAAAAGAAATTCAAGCAATAATTATGAGCTATTTTGTCCAACTCTATGCCAGGAAGTCTAATAATCCAACTAAAATGGATGAATATTTACAAAAGTATACATTGCCCAGATTAACAGAAGAGGAAATAAATTATTTAAATAGAACCATTTTAGAAAAAAGAAATTGAACAAGCATCAATGAAATCCCTAAGAAAAAATCTCCAGTGCCAAATGAATTCACAAGTGAATTCTACCAAACATTTAAAGAAAAAATAATTCCAAAGTTATGTAAATTATTAGGGAAAATAGGTAAAGAAGGAATCCTGCCAAATTCCTTCTATGACACAAATATGTAACTGATACCTAAACCAGGAAGAGCCAAAACAGAGAATGAAAATTAAAGACCAATCTCCTTAATGAATATTGTTACAAAAATTTTAAACAAAATATTAGCAAAGAGATTACAACAACTTATCAGCAGAATAATATACTATGAGCAAATGGGATTTATATCAAGATTGCAGGCTTGTTCAATATCAGGAAAATCATTGTCATAATCAACCATATCAATAACAAAAACAACAGAAATCATATGATAATATCAATAGATGCAAAAAAAGCTTTTGAAAAAATATAGCATCCATTCCTGTTAAAAAACACTAGAGAATGTAGGAACAAAGGGACTTCTTAAAATAATAAGCAGTATCTATCTAAAACCAACAGCAAGCATTATTTGTAATGGAGAGAAGATGGAAGTATTTCCAGTAAGATGAGAGGTGAAGCAAGGATGCACATTATCATCACTATTATTCAATATTGTATTAGAAATGTTGGTTTTAGCAATAAGAAAAAGAAATTAAAAGAATTAGAATAAGCAATGAGGAGATAAAACTATCACTCTTTGCAGATGATATGATGATATACTTAGAGAATCCTAGAGAATCATCCAAAAAATTTACTTGAAACAATTCACAGCTTTAGCAAAATTGCAAAATATGAAATAAACCCACAGAAATCATCAGCCTTTCTATATATTACTGACAAAGCCCATCAGCAAGAGATAGAAAGAGACATTCCATTTAAAATAACTGTAGACAAAATAAATATTTGGGTGTATACTTGTTGAGACAAAGCCAATTACAAAATGTTTCTCACAAAAATAAAGTCAGATCTAAACAATTGAAAAAATATCAATTGCTCATGGGTAGACCAAGCTAATATAATAAAAATGACAATTGTACCTAAATTGATCTACTTGTTCAGTGTCATACCAATCAAACTGCCAAAAAGAGTTATCTTATAGAGCCAGAAAACATAATAAAGCATCAGTCATCAAAACCATTTGGTACTGGTTAAGAAACAGAGTGGTGGATCAGTGGAATAGGATAGATGCATATGACACAATAATCAATCACTATACTAATCTAGTATTTGATAAACCCCCAAACTCCAGATTCTGGGATAAGAACTCAGTATTTCACAAAACTTGCTGGAAAAACTGGAAAATAATATGCCAAAAACTCAGCATAGACCTACATCTCAACACCCCATATCAAAACAAGGTCAAAATAAACAAATTAAAAGAGCAAGGGATAATCTTTGGATTATCTTTGGATCTTTGGAGAAGGGAGGAATTTATGACCAAAGAAGAACTAAAGAATATCATGAAATATAAAATGGACAATTTTGATCACATTAAATTAAAAAAGGTTTTGCAAAAACAAAACCAACACAAACAAAATTAAAAGGGAAGTACAAAGCTGGGAAAAACCTTTTACAGCCAGTGTTTCTGATAAAAGTCTCATCTAAAGTATATAAAGAACTGTGTCAAATTTATAAGAATACAAGTCATTCCCCAATTGATAAATTGTTAAAGGATATGAATAGACAATTTTTAGATTTCGAAATTAAAGCCATGTGTAGTCATTTGAAAAAATGCTCTAAATCACTATTGATTAGAGAAATGCAAATTAAAATAACTCTGAAATACCATGTCACATCTCTTAGATTGGCTAAGATGACAGGAAAAAATAATGATAAATGCTAGAGGGGAAGTGGGAAAACTAGGACACTAATGCATTGTTGTTGGAATAGTGAAATGATCCAACCATTCTGAAGAGCAATTTGGAACTATGCCTAAAGGCTATAAAACTGTGCATTCTCTTTGGCTTAGCAGTTCCATTACTGGGTCTGTATTCCAAGAATATAATAAAGGAAGGAAAAAGATCCACATGTGCAAAAATGTTTCTAGCAGCTCTTTTTATGGTAGCAAAGAACTGGAAAATTAGTAGATCCCCAATTGATGGGGAATGGCTGAACAAGTTGTGGTATATGAACACAATGGAATGTTATTGTTCTATAAAAATGATGAATAAGCTGATATTAGGGAGGCCTGGAAATATTTACATGAACTGATGCTGAGTGAAATAAGCAGAACCAGGAATACATTGTACACAATAGCAAGAATGTGCAATGATCAACCATGAAAGACTTGTTCTTCTCAGCAGTTCAGTGATCCAAGGCAATTCCAATAAATTTTGGATAGAAAACACCATCTGCAGCCAGAAAAAGAACTATGGTAACTGAATGTAAATCAATACAAGCTATTTTCACTTCTTTTTTCATTTTTTTTCCTCTCGTGGTTTTTCCCTTTTGTTCTGATTTTTCTCTCCTAATATGATTCATTAAGAAATGTGTATTTGAAAAAAATTAATATGGTTGTATAATCAACAAAAATAAAACAATTTAATTTAAAAAAGGAAAATTGCATCTTCCTCCTTGAGAGAGAATGATGAGTATAAATTAAAGGATACAATTTTTTTTTTTACTTTCCTAATTTCTCTTGGATTTTTGTGCATGTATTTTCTTTTGCAACATGGCCAATAGGGAAATGTTTTGTATGACTTCAGATGTTTAATCAATATCATACTGCTTTCCTTCTCAGTGAATGAGAGGGTCAGGAGGGAGGTAAAGAATTTGGTGTTCAAAATAAAAAAAATGTTAAATTTTTTTCAGTTAATTAGGAAATAATTAACAAAATAAATTATTAAAAAAATTTAAAAACATTCCTATGTCATAGGCATGGCAAATATTGTTGTATTCCTTTTTCCACTGAAGAAATTAAGTTCATGGATTCAGGATTAGAAAAGTTAAATGGGGACAGCTAGGTGGCACAGCGGATAGAGCACCAGTCCTGAAGTCAGGAGGACCTGAGTTCAAATCTGGTCTCAGACACTTAACACTTCCTTACTGTGTGACCCTGGGCAAGTCACTTAACCCCAATTGCCTCAGCAAAAAAAAAAAAAAAGTTAAATAATTTGTGAAGAGTTCATGGTTTTATATGGCAGACTTTGGATTCAAATCTACATACTGTCAGTGTTCTGATAAGGGTGTTGGGCCTGGAGTCAAGAAGAATTCAGTTCAATTCTAACTTCAGACATTTATTAACTGTGTGATCCTGGTCAAATCATTATTTCGTCTCTTAACTTTCAATATCCTTATCTGTAAAATGGAGGTAATAATAGCATCTACATTCCAGGATTGTTATGGAGATTGAATGAGATATTTGTAAAGTGCTTAATTCAATGTCTGGTACACAGTAGATGCTTAATAAATGCTTGTTTCCTTCCTTCCTTTTTTCTATTACACCAAAATCTGTTCTTGTTTATCCTTGTCCATGGTTTGATTGTGCAAACTATATGACTTAGTTTCAGCAAGTTGGACTGTCCCTGGCATTTAAAAGGTATTGACTTATAAGTATAGAAGGACTCATCTCCTGTAACATGAGTTAGACTGAGCTGAGCTCCCTTGGCTACTGCTAGGGACAGAGGTCAGAGGTGAAGGATTTTGAGATGATGTAATAGTCCTTGAGAACAAAGGGATCATTGATTTATTTATTCACACTCAAAGAAGTATTAGGAAATGCTACAGAGTGATCAAGTAGTACAGAATAAAGGGCATTGTCTTTTTCTATAAGGAAGTCACAAGCAATCTCAGAAATCAATGAACGAATGAATGAAAATTTATTATATGCTTAACATGTGTCAAGCATTTTGCTAAGTCCTAGGGATACAAAAAAGGCAGTTCTTGTCCTTGAGGAGCTTACAATCTAATGAGAGAGACAGTATGCAGGCAAATATATACAAAACAAAATATACGCAGGATAAATAGGAAAAATGAATAGAGAGAAAGCATTAGAATTTTAAAAGGTTGGGGAAGATTTCCAATTAAAGACAGGATTTTAATGAGGACTTATAGGAAGCCAGAGAGATTCATAGGCAGAACTGAGGAGGGAGAGTGTTCCAGGATGAGGAAAGCTAATGAAAAATGTCTTGAACTAGGAGATGGAGGTTCTTATTCATGGAACAACCAAGAACCCAATGTCACTGAACTGAAGAATATGTGTTAGAAGGTCAGGTGTAAAAAAAATTGGAAAAGTGGAGGAGGCTAGGTTAAGAAGGGATTTGAATGTTAAACAGAGGATCTTGAATTTGATCCTGGAAGCAATATGGAGCCACTAAAGTTCACTGAGTAGAGGCTGAGGATAAGGGGACATAATCACAGCTTTAGGAAAATCATTTTAGTGGCTGGATAAAGGGTACATTGGGATGGAGAGAGACTTGAGGCTGACAGGCTCCCCTATGGCAACTAAGAGATAGATCATTAGTAACTTTGGACAGAGTTGTTTTGGTGCTCTTTAAAAACCCAAGAATGAGGTCAGAAGCCAGATTGTAAAAGGTTAAAAAGAGAGTAAGAGAAGACAAAGTAGGGACTTCTATTATAGATTTCCTTTTGGGTGAATTTAGCTATGAAGGACAGAAGAGATATAGAATGCTAGTTAGGAGGGGATGGAAGAATTTTTTTAGCAGTTCCAATTGATTGGTGGAAATGGATGGACCCTTAATATAAGAGAAAGTGGTTGATGAAAAAGTAGAGACAATGAATACAGATATTTAACAGTAAAAAATGAGGGGCCAAGAAGATAAGAACTTGAAGGTTTTTTTAGGGTCAAGGGAAGGTGAACTGCTTATTTTTTTCTTTTATTATTTTTTAGTATACTGTGACCTGGACATATTCATAGGGTGAGCCAGTAGAAAGGGGAAAGAAGCAAATGTATCTGAAAGAAAGTGTGACTAATACAGTAAAGTCATTGAAGAGAGAGGAGATAATGGGATGTAGGGTACAGGCGGAGGATCAGCTTTGCAAGGATGAGGGTTCTCTCTTCTTCTGAAATTGAGGTAAAGGAGGAGATAGGAGAGAACACTGAGAAATTTGGAAATGGAGAAAGTGCTTTGGAGGAAGGATCTCATTCTTCTCAGTAAATCAACAATCCAGTCACCTATATCTCAAAGAGAGATAAAAAAGGGGAAAGAACCCACATGTGCAAGAATGTTTGTAGAAACCCTTTTCGTAATGGCAAGAAACTGGAAACTGAATGGATGTCCGTCAATTGGAGAATGGCTGCATAAGTTATATAGTATATGAATATTATTCTTCTATAAGAAATAAGGATGATTTCAGAAAAGCCTGGAGAGACTTGCATGAACTGATGTTGAATGAAGTGAATAGAACCAGGAGAACATTGTACACAGCAACAGCAAGATTATACAAAGATCAATTCTGATGGACATGGTTCTTTTCAACAGTTGCAATGGTCTTATGATGAAGACAGCCATATTTATCTAGAGAGAGGACTGTGGAATCACAACATGATATTTTCACTTTTTTTTGTTGTTTGCTTGCATTTTGTTTTCTTTGTCGTTTTTCCTTTTTTGATGTGATTTTTCTTGTGCAGCATAATTGTGGAAATATGTTAGGAAGAATATGTTTAATATGTTTAAGAATATGTTTAATATTTAATCTGTATTGAATTACTTGCTGTCTGGGGGAAGGGATGGGGAGAAATGGAGAGAGAGAAGAAATTTGAAACACAAGCTTTTGCAGGGGTGAATGCTGAAAATTATCTATGTATATGTTTTGAAAATAAAAAGCTTTAATTAATTTTAAAAAGTACTATTCTGGTCATCTACTATGGATTACTTAAGAGTTCAGAATTATCCATTTATAAAAATGTATACATACATAATTTTTCAGGAAAACTACTTTTGAGGGTTATATCTATTATAGATCTTCAGTTCATGAACTTATTTTTTCAAAATATTTAAATATTTATGAATATTTTAAATATTTCATTATAATTGATCTTGTTAATCACATGCATTTTGTTTTTATACATTTTATATTTATTTATGTTGATATATTTAAAAATCTTAATTTGAAATGATGTCCATGGGGTTCATCAAACTGCTGAAGAAAAGAAGTACAGAGGGATGTAGATATAGAAGAATGTGTAATAATCTTTAGTAAAAACAACAAGCAAACAAATAAAAAATCATTCATCTGCTTAAGAAGTTTCTGTTTCTAGATTTCAACAGTGTAATATATTCTAATATTAAAGCACATTAATTGGATAAATATATATGGACCTCCAAGTGTGTGTACATTTATGAAAAGTCTTGGGCATGTGAAAAAATAAGAAAGAAATATCAATTTCAGTTTGGTATCAGAAAATCTTTAAGAGTGGATACTAAACATTACTGAAATTAATAAAGAGGAAAGCAATGATAAAATAGAAAAAGTCCCAATGTTTCCTATTTTATTTCCTCTCTATTTTGTGTTATGTTTTTGTGTGACTGTGTGTATGCTTATTTAATTATACTCTGCAGTATTTTTCACATGTTCTTTTTTTCCCACCTTACAACCTTCTCTCCCACATGGATGTGAACCTGTGTGCAAGGTGCATTCTTTGTATGCATGGTTGGACCTCTGTGGCATATTGTAGCCTGCTGTAGACATGCAGGTCGCTGTCTATGTGGGCAGCATACACTATGTCCTGGGTCTATCCATATGCATGCATACATATATCCCAGCAGCGAGTCGGCATCATTCATTTCCCAAACCAGCATGCATTCATTTTCATAACTTTTTGTTCCATTACAATATTAATGGGATTATCAATGGGAAAGGACAAGAGAAGCATTTTTAATGTTTATCTGACAGTTGCAAATTTCACTTGAGGTTGTTTACTGGGATCTGATTGTTGGCAAAAAGGAGCAGGAGAGGCGGCAAGATTAATGGGATCACAGGAAGAGGAGATGTATTTATGGGCCTTCTGAACACCATCTAAGAGTAATAAAAAGTCCTGCCGCACCCTTCCCTGAGTGAGACTTAAGAAGTTTTAAATAGTGAGAAATGAGGGATTGTTTTAATTAACTTCCATCTAATCCAGGTGGCCTGTTCAAAGTGAATCATGTTGCATTTATGTCTCAGTCTATTAAAAATTAGACAGTCCTCTACCTTCCCCCACCTCTCATTTCTCTCCTTTTCTCTCCCACCCGTCCCTGCTCTTGCATCCCTGGCTCTCTATGACTTCCTTGCCATATATTTTTTTCTCTGTCCATAGCAGAACCTCAAGGAAAACTGAAGGATGACAAACTTATGAGGATGACTTGGGGTTGATGGAGGAATTGGGGGAATAGAATTGTGGGGGATACAGACTTGGTTATTGAACTGTGGAAAATGTTTTTTTCTTCCTCTAAGACTTTCTCTCTTTTCCTACCTGCTCACAGTCTTTATTCATTTGACTTGATGTATGGCAGTCAGTTGAGAACAGAAGCCCCTTGAGAGCAGAAAGTCACCTTCACTGTTTGCAAAGACTGAGAAACTAGGGATGGAGGGGTGTGTGCAGGTTGAGGTAACAGAGTCTCCCCTCCATTGAAACAGAGTCATGGAAATAGACTGTTTTTAATGCACTCATGTACTACTTCTCAGAACATGGTTTCAGGTATCACTTCTTCCCCAAGTCAGAACTGAAACCTTGGGTCAACAAGGTGACATTTCTTAAGTGGTGCTTCTTTTCTTCTGGCTTTTGAAAGAAAGGGAAGAAATTATAGATTCATAGCTTTAGGACAGGACTCTCCATATTGTGTCCCTTTCATTACAAATAAAGAGATTGAGGGTGAAGGAACTTAGCCAAAGGGATAGATATGGTAAAAAAAAATGTAACTAAGATTTGAATCTAAGTCTTTTGATTTTAAATCCACTCATTTCTACTGCAATACTTTGCTCCCCTTAATTCAATTATTTTTAGGACATCAGAGCAGTTTTATTGCTTATTACTTCTTTTCATCCCCTATATTTGCTTGCTGTTGCCTGAAATTCCAGAGCTAGATTTAAATGGTCATCTCTTTGGACTAAGGTTTTCACCTTGGTTATAAGGATATGCATTTCCCCAACAGATAAATGTTCAAAGAATATGAACAGATAATTCTCTAAGGAAGAAATCTAAGCTATCTTCAGTCACAGGGAAAAATGTCCTGAATCACTAATAATTTGAGAAATATAAATTTAAAAAAATACTCCAAGACTCTACTTCATACCTATTGACAAAGATGTCAAAAATGAAAATGATCATTATTGGTGGGGCTACAGGAAAATTTACATTTGCAGTTGCTCTTCAGTCATTTCAATCATATCTGATTCTATGTGATTTAATTTGGGGTTTTCTTGACAAAGATATTGATTCAAACAATGCTTATCCCCCTCCCTTCTTTCCTTCAATTATAATAGGTCTTTTTTGCCTCTTCATGTGATGTAACTTACCCCATTTTACTCTTTCCTCTTCTTCCAGTACAATTCCCTTTCCACTCCAAGTTTCTTTTTCATATCCTCATATTAAAATCAACTTATACCTAACCCTCTAAGATACCTAAGAAAGATACCCTTCTAAAGAGTTTTATATATATATATATATGTGTGTATATATATATATATATCATCTTCCCATGTCAGGATGTGAATATTTTAACCTTTAAAAAGTTTTTCTTCCCTTTTTCCTTCTTATGCTTCTTTTGAGTTCTGTATTTGAAGATCAAATTTTCTGTTTAGCTCTGGTCTTTTCATAAAAAAATTGAAAATTCCTTATTTCATTGAATGTCCATCTTTTTGGGGAAAAGATAATGGAATAGTTTTCTTTGCCTTCCCTAACTCATTTTACAGATGAGGTACTGAGGCTAAGGGGGCTAAGTGATTTGTCCAGGTTAATCAATGCACTATTGGTAGACTTGTAAATTAATTTAGCCCCCTGGAAGATATTTTGGAACTATGTTCCAAAAGTCATTAACCTATACAAACCTTCACTCAATGATAACTCTACTAGGCTTAGACCCCAAACAGATTTTTTAAAAATAGAGTGAAATGATGCATATTCACAGAGATGTTTATAGAAGTCTTTTTTGTTGTTTGTTGTTGTAGGAAAGAATTGAAAATGAGGGGGAAGTAGAGTGAGCATTAGTTGGAGAATGGGTAAACAAATTATTGTGTATGAATATAATTAAATATTATTGTGTCATAAGAAATGACAAAATAGTTTCAGAGAAACCTCGGAAAAGTTGTATAATGACACAATGTATAATGAAATGAGTAGAATCAGAAGAACATTGTTTTTCTTTTTAGAAATGAAAATATTGTGAAGAAAAACCACTTTGAAAGATGCGAGAACTTAAACCAATCTAATAATCAATATTGGTTTCTAAAGGATTCCTTAAAATATGAAGGATAAAAGCTACATAGATATACATTTTTGGATAAGGCAAATATCCAAGGGGTTTATTTTTGCTTGCTTATGCTTATTGTTAGAAAGATTGCAAGAGTTTTGTTTTGTTGTTTTTTTTTGTTTTTAGGGTGTAAAGGGTTGGGAAAAGGAGATAGCAAGAGCCTTGACAAAATAATATGAAGGAAAAAAAAGAAAAAAAAGGGTCATTGGAGCATTTTTAAATACATAGAAGGCAAGAAAGTCCAGAAAGCAATATAGAAAAACAGCTTTATAAGTAGTAGGTCCAATCTATTATATAATAGAAAAAAAGCAAGTTGTGTGTAATAGATTAATGATTTGACATGTTAACCTTTTTTGTTCTATTTTGCAAATAGAAATATTCTCTGTCTCTCTTTCTCTATGTGTTCCTATTTCTCCCCCCTTTTCTTTCTTTTCTTTTTCTGTCCCTTTCTTTCCTTTCTCCTTCCTCCTTTTCCTCCTCATCTCTCTATCTCTTTGTCTCTCTGTTTCTGTCTGTGTCCTTTTTCCTCTCACTGGTGTTTGTTAAATTCAAGATAAAAATTTTTTTAAAGAAAGAGGAAATATAGCATGACATAGTGGAAAGAGCACTAGATTAGGAATCAGAAAACCTAAACTTAAATCCTATTTAATTTCCCTTACCCTCAGTTACCTGATCTGAACTTGTTGGTTTTGTGACACAAGTATTACTTTCCTTAAGCCTATAGAAAGTCATCATGTCACTTTATTAATTTTCCAGTGAGAGAGTACAGTGTCTGAATAACCCACTATCTGATTGGTTCCATCTGAAGGGAAATTATTTTCAATTATATTTTGTAGATCTAATGGCATGTACCTGTTGTCACCCTTTACCACTGCTCTGTGAAGCAGTATCTGCTTTTCTGAAAAGTATTTCCATGACTGACCTGTTTATCATGTGTTTTGAGACATTTACCAATCCTTTTTTTCCCCTTTTCTTTTGTCATAGAAGTGTTAATATTACTGTTCCTGGCTAAAGTTAATGGGCTCTATGCTTTGTGATTTTGGATGTCTATTATCTGTCATCACATTCCATGGTGCTACTTTAGTAGGTTTTGGGCTCACAATCTGGATGTAACTCCTTTCTCTCCTTTGAGTCTCACATAAAGGTTGTCACCAATAGTAAAGTGTAATGTAAAACAATATAGACAACTGTACTTGGAGTCAGAAGATCTGGTTCTAGTTCTGGCTCAGGTAATAATTAGCTGTGTGGCTCGAGTTTAATACTGTGCCAGTAGCATACAATAGGTACCTAATAAATGTTAGTTGATTGACTGAACTGGACCATGGCAATTATCCCCTCTGGTTATTAGTTTTATCCTCAGTTACTTTGTATTTACTTTGTGCTTTGAATATTTTTATTTGTATGCATGATATTTCTTCTGAGTAGAGTATAAGCTCCTTGAGAGCAGGAATTATTTTGTTTTTACCTTTGTCTTTTCAGTACTGAGCATGTCAACTGGCACATAAACACATCTTTTAACTACTTGCTGAATTGATTTCAATCATCTTCCCTGTGCATCTTATTTACCAAATGGGGATAATAATATTTTGTCTACCAGCATCCCAGAGTTTTTCTGAAGTTTAAACTGGCTAATATATATATACATATATAATATATATTAAATTACCTATATGTAATATGGATAATTATATTAAATACATATGAGACATCACGAATGAGGTTGTGATTGCTCAAGGAACATAGAGAAAGAGAGAAGGGGACTCTCTAATTGCTGGGATTAATACCTGGAAGCTTTAGTCAAAACAAATTTTTGATAAAAGATTAAATGAATCTAGATCATCTCGAATTCATCTTAACACAAAATAAGTCATCTTTTGGGAGAAGACTTGGTAAATGGATACAGGAAAAAGTCCCAAGATGGACAATGTCTTAAAGAGACTCTTTCCACATAAGGGAGAGAGGATAGGGATGAAGGGAGGGACTGAGAAGGAGAGAGGTAGGGAAGGAGAAAAGGAAGGAAAAGAGAGAGAGAAAAAGACAGAGAGACATTGAGACAGAAAGACAGAAAGAGATAAACAGAAAGACAGAGAGACAGAGACAGACAGACAGAGACAGAAAGACAGAGCTGAAACCTGAGTCCCTCTTTTGTCACATATAGCCAATTAATTGTCAAGTCTTATAAATTCTACCATCACAATATCCTTCAAATCTCTCTTCCTCTCTCTAATAACATAGACAACAAAACCCTCATCATTTCTTGCATGGATTATTGTAATAATGTCCTAAGTAGTCTCTTCAGAGACTGCAGAAATTACATTCCTAATGTACAAGTTTTATTATGTCAGTCCTTTGCTCAACAACTTTCAGTGGCTCTTTATTACCTGTAAAATAACATGAAAACTCTTTAGCTTGGCATTTAAGATTTTCCACATCAAGGATTCAACCTACCTCTTTAGTCCTTATTTCACATTATTTCCCTTCCTATCTACCCTCCATTTCAAACAAATCAGAGTACTAAATTGATCAAAGTCCATCTGTCACCTCCATGAATCTATGCAAGCCAATTCATTCTTTCTTAATTGTTATCTTCTTAAACTTTCTCTCCCTGTCCTCCTCTTTCCCCCTACGCTGCCCCTGCATTTTCCCCAGTTCTTTGGGATCACAAAATGTGATGGAATAAATATTTTGATGCACTTTCCCCCCTTTTTGCCATTGAAATACTTGTAACTATATGCCTAGCAGTGAAATCCCTGGATTAAAGACATTCTCATTTCATAATTCCAAGTTCCTTTTGACAATGTTTGGACAAATTCACAGATCTACCAGCAATGCATTAATGTTTCTGTCTTTCCTCAACTTCTTAAATATTAGCCATTTCCATATGTTGTCATATTTACCCATTTTCTGTGTATAAAGTAAAACTTCAAAGTTGCTCTGATTGCATTTGTCATACTATTAGTGATTTGGAGCATTCTTTCCATATAGTTGTTCATAATTTCCATTTCTTTTAAGAACTTTGTTAAAATTATTTGTGCAATTATCCATTGGGGAATGACTTTTGATCTTATATATTATTGTTAATTGTCTATATATCTTGGGTATTAGACACTAATTAAAGATATTTGATAAAAATATTTTCTATAGTCATATGTTTTCTTTCTAATTCTAGTTCTTTAATTTTGATTTTCTCAAGATCTTTTTGTTTCCACATAATAAAAATGATTCATTTTATCTTTCATAATCTCCATCTTTTTTAAGTTAAGAACTTATTTCTTAGCCATAACTGTGAAAGGCATATGATCTATTTCTCTTTCAATTGTCTGAATTTTAACATTCAGTTCAAGTACATTTAAAAATTATTATGGAATATGATAGAAGATTTTGGCCTAAACATAATTTGTTCCAGACTGTTATTCTATAAAATTTTTGCCAAATAAGTAATACTTCCTAACTAATTTAAGTTTTCAGGTTTATTATATACTCGGTTGTTAAGTTTAATTATTTCAGATTCTTCCTTTTCTAGTATGCTTTCTAGTCTGATTAATGGTAATCTACTTTTCTTTTTTTTTTAAATAGTATGAAATAGTTTTTGATGATTATTTCTCAAAAGAATAGTTTGAGATCTTGAAGTGCTATTTCCTCTCCATTGCTACCTTTTAAAAATATTTCTTGATATTCTTGATCTTTTATTACTTTAAATGAATTTCATCTCTCTCTGGAAAATACTGCTTTGGCAGTGTTATTTGGCATAACACTAATTCTATCTATTAATTTTAATATTATCATTTTTGTTATGTTGGCATTACTCACAAGCATTAAATATCCCCCAGTTTTTAAAGATGTTCTATATTTCTTTTTTTTTTTTTTGCTTTTTGCTAAGGCAATTGGGGTTAAGTGACTTGCCCAGGGTCACACAGCTAGGAAGTGTCTGAGACCAGATTTGAACCCAGGTCCTCCTGACTTCAGGGCTGGTGCTCTATCCACTGCGCCACCTAGCTGCCTTTGTTCTATATTTCTTTAAAGAACATTTTGAAATATATTAAATGAATGAAAAAGTATTTTAAAACTATTGCTATACGCGAAGTACTATACTAAGTGTGGGGTGGGAGGAGTGCAAAATGCCCGGGGTATCTATACAGGTATTAAATGTGAGGTAAATTAACTTCCATATGTGTTGTGCATTTTTTAGTTATTTTGAATGATATTTCTATTAGATATTTTTGTAGTTATGTACAAAAATGTTGTTAATTTTTACAATTTATTTTGTGGCCTATAGTTTTGTTATTATCTCAATTATTTTCTTTGCTTATTCCCTAAGATTTTCTAGGTAAACCATCATGATATAATTAGTAAGTTTTATCTTCTCTTTGCTTATCTTTGCCCCTTGAATTTCTTTCTCTTATCTTATTGCTACTGCTAATGTTTTTACCTTTATGCCAAATAATGATAAGATTTATATAAATAATTTTTGTTATATTTAAAAAGATTTTTTGTCTATATGTTGTAGAGTTTTTAAAATATCATTGTTTTTATCAAAAATTAAGTTGCTTTTGTCAAAAAAAATTTCCCATGTATTTACTGACATAATCATATAGTTTCAAATGTTTTTGTTTTTAATATGGTTGATTATTTTGTCTTCCTAATGTTGAACTATCCTGGTCTCCCTGGAATTAATCCAACTTGACCATAGTGAAAGATTCCTTTGTTAATGAATTGCTATAATTGTGAAGTTTTACTTACAAATTTGAATCAATATTCATTAAAGATATTGATCTTTGTGATAATTGATATGTTAGTTGATTTTATTGATCTCTAGGGTATATTGGTCTATAGCTGTTTCCTTGCTTTATCTTTCCCTGAAATGTTAGGCATTAGGATTATGTTTGTCTCATAAATAGAATTTAGAAAAATAATTTCTCAATTTTTGAAAAAATAATTATCCTTTGAAAATTTAATAGAATCTATCTAGACCAGGGTTTATTTTTTTTTAGTAGTCCCTTTATAGATAGTTCATTTTTTCTCTCTACTCCCACTTCACCATTAACCTTGGTATCTTATATTTTTGTAGATAATCCTCTGTTTCTTATGTTTTCTCAATTTGGTGTATATATAATTGACAATTCCTTTTTCTTGTATTGGGATTTTTGTCATTTTACTTTGTTTATTTTTTTATTTAGTTAATTTGATTTTCTTTCATTCTAATTTAATTTGTTTGGTTATAGTTTTACCAATTTTAAATCTTTTCAAAAAACAATTTTAATTTTGTTTACTAGTTGCTTACTAGCTTTTGGTTTCTAAGATTTATTGTTTTTACTTTAATTTTCAAGATTTCCTCTTTTGTGCTTATTTTGATTTTATTTTTTGGCTTCTAGTTTTAAAGACTGCATATTAAGTTCATTCATCCTTTTTTAATTTAAATTTAAAGTTTTAGGGAATCTCAGGAATTCTGGTGTGTTGTCTCATCATTAATATTGTCTTTCATATAATTGTCAATTGTTGTATGATTTGTTCTTTGGTCTATTCATTGTTGAGAATTTCATTACTATATCTATCATTACCTGGGGTCTTTTGCTTGTGTACCCTGTATAATTTTTCCTTTATATTTGGAGGTTTTTATCTAACTTCTTATAAATAGAAAAATTGTTTTCATTGGAATTGTTCAATTTAAGCACTAAGTATCTTGGATTTTGATTTTTTTTTCATTAGTACTTCATAGTCTGTATTCAAAAATTCCTCAAAATTTTCTTAAACTATTTTCTGATTTATTGTTTTCAAGAATTTTGATTTGTCATGGACTTTGGGGAGATCTATCATCCCTAAGTTGTCTCTGCATAGTCCATCTTTTAGTCCAGTGAGGATATGTGTTCTTTTAATGTTTTTGCCTTTCACTTCTCTTTTGCCAGATTTTCTTCCATTTCAGTATTTTTATGTTAATCCCTCTTTTGCTTCTTTGAAGAAATTCTTCATAACAGGGTTTTTTTTTTGCTAAGATTTTAATTTTTGCATTGACAGCAATAAATTCTGGCATATATTTATTCTTTATTTCTCCTATTTCCCTTTTGAACCATTATGAATTTTCTTATTTTTATTCCATTCTTTGTAAATATTCCATAAGATTTTGTTTTTTAAAGCATTCATTCACTCTTCTTTGTCTCAAAATGTTTAAGAAAGATTTAAAATGTCTTTGAAGATTTAGAATTCATCTTTCTTTTTAGTTTTGGGATTTTCTCTTTGTTTACCTACTTATTGTTCTAGGATTTTACTGAAATTTTTTTCTCTTGAATCTTCATTTTTCAGTCTTTTCCTTTATATTTCCTCCCCTCTTACTTTCTGATGACTCCCCTTCTTTGGTGAGCAGATCCTCAATGTGTGGTAGATGAAACCATAGCAGTGCCCAAAAATAAAAAAGCATCAATTAAAAACTTAAAATAGACAGAAGATTTAAAGAGAAATAGACAAGAATAGATACCCACTAAATATTAGTCATTTTACCAACTCAGGGAAAGTTTAGAGGAGTCAGAGATATGTAATTGGTTTCTAAGCATCATAAAATTTCAGAACTGGATAGGATCTTACATACCTTTCAATCTCCTCCCTTTTATATGATAATAAATATGAAAAAGAGGGAGAGGTAGGATTTAGGACCCAACTTTATAATTCTAAAACCATTGCCCTTTCTATAATACCATACTTTCTCTTCTTTTGGTTTTACAGAGAAAGAAAAGCAAGATCTATTGGACCAGAAAGTTAGAAGTCAGAAAACTTTGATTAAAACCCATTTTATGCACTACTTGGGTAAACATTGAAACAATCACTTCTTCTCCATGACTCTCCATTTTCTCATATATATAAGAAGATGGGAAGCCAGAAGGCAAATTTGGTGATCTTTAATGTCTCTTTCTAGCTCTCAATTCTATGTTTCTACCTGACTCCTCTTTCACTCACATTTTCCTCTTCTACCTTTGAAAGACTGATGTGTCACTAGTCCCTAGGAGGGACTGATAAATGTCTAAAGTACTGGCTCTTCCTGGTCCTCACATCCCAAAGGAACAATTTATACTTGGAAGTTTTAAATTCCTGATCTTGTTTCCTACCATGGGAGATCAGGGTTTTGGTGATCAAAGAGGGGAGCAGAGAAGAGCACACCTGGAAAGAAAACTAAGGGATACAGAGGAGAAAAAGGAAAAAAAAAATTTGGAGAGTGCCAAAGTTTTGACAGGAATCTACAACCCTTCCTCCCTCCCTTCCCCATCTGTTTGGGAGAAATGTAAATGTGTGTGTGGTTCCCGGGTGATTGGCCGGCGGATAGCCTCTTTGGAATTCTGTGAACTGGCCATCTGTCATCCCGTAATAAATGATAGCTATAAAAGAAAGTGATAATGGTGGTGATAAGGGGAGAGGCATTTGTTTATATTCTTATAATATGTATCAGATTGAATAGAAATTATCACTTAAAATTGACAAATGGAGAGTGGAGTTCTCTGTCGAGGGAGAGGGGGATGAGGCAGCCTGACAGACCCATAGGCAAACTTTCTTTGGCAAAGTCTCTAATACCAGGGACTGCCTCCATAGGATGTTACCCTGAACACACTTATTAGGGACCATATATTGTCAAGGGGACCCATATCCTACCCCGCTTTTTTTTTACCTCCTTCAATTGTCTAGGAAAGGAAACTAATGGATTTAACTTGGCTTAATGGCTCCCAAATGTTACTTGCAGACTCCTGGCTAACAGTTTAGGGCAAGAGGCAGCAGGAGACCTTTACAAACTAAGAATTGTGTTGAATACATCCTCATGTATCATGTAACCCTGATGATCTTTCCTAACAAGGCTCTGTTGCACTTTGAGGACTTTTCACTACTCTTGTTTCTTGCCTCTATCCAGGTGGAACCTGGGACTATCAATATCTGACAGTCCCTCAAGGTTAGCTAAAGTGTCTTATAAACAATTTGGCTCACAAACTTCAAAACCTATCACATTTTTATGTATGAATTAATGGATACAGAAAGGATTCATGTATAAGTCCCTAAAGAGTAAATAAACCTCATCCTCAGTGAAGCATGATACAACTGGAGACTGGTATAGTCTCAGTGACTTTAGTCATTCATGTTCTTCTTTAAGAAAGTCATGGTATTTTACTCTTTCAGCTACTGGATCACAATAGTTATCCATTCCATATTGCAGAGATTATGGGTGGTGACTCCCACAATCTGGAAAATCCCCATAAAAGATTTTGATCCTCCATACTAAAGAAGTCTGAATTATTATTTTTTTCTTTAATGGAGTGTTTACAATAGCTTATTATAAAATATGGGTGGACATTATGCCACATTCTACATATATTTTATGTATTTTTGAGTTTCTAGAACTTTTTTAGTGTCTTCTGCTGGCCTCCATGTGCCATCTGTGGCTTCTGCAAAATTCCCCCTGAATCGCCATTTAATTTCTATGCCAATCTATGATATATCAAAACCACAATGGGAAGTCACATTGTAAATGAGATAATTGAATTCTCTATAACTCTGCCCCTTTTATCTAAGCTCCTAATGCCACTACCATATTTACTTCAGCTTTCTTTAGCTCCTCAACAATTTTCTCTATAATTCTGCTTCCTCATGAGATAGTTTGGCCACTTTTCAGAAAATAGTTCTCATCATCTTTCATAAGAATTTGTTTTTAACTTTAAAAAAGGACATCTTTTGAGTTCCCAAATGTGTTTATGACTTAAAACTATCTTCCAGAATAAAATACTTTTACTTTGTGAAATCTTCTATTGTACCCATATCCCCATATACAAATGGGTATTTCACAAAAGGTGTGGCTATGGGAACACATCTTTAGACTATCTGAACAATTATTATTGTAATTTTGGTTGCATCTGACTCTTCATGATCCTATTTGGAGCTTTCTTGCCAAAAATACTGCAATGGTTTGCCATTGACTTCTCCAGCTTATTTTACAGATAAGGAAACTGAGGCAAACAGGACTAAGTAAGTTGCTGAGCGTTTACACAGCTAGTAAGTGTCTGAGACCAGATTTGAATTCAGGAAGAAGAGTCTTCCTGACTTGAGACTCATACTTTATCTACTGTATTACTTCATTATCAAATATTATTTTTCTACTTCTGGTTGGTTCAGAATGTATCAGACTTCCTCCTTTTGCTGGTACCTTGATAGTGGAATTTTTGCTCAAATCATTACCTGATACTTCATATCAAGATTCAGAAAAGGATTTCCAAACTCTCTTGTTGTTTTTGTTGTTGTTGTTGTAAAATTTCCATACTCTTCTGGGGAACTTGGATTAAGTTACTCAAATTACCTTCGGACTGATTCTCAAAGATCTCCAAAAAGGAAGAGAAAGAAGTCCAAGTCTGATCATTTCCTGATGGATAAAGGACTGAAAAGGCTTATGTGTTTGATTTATTTGATTTTTCAAGGTTGGGGTGAAAGCAAATATCTGTTTTGGGGATTTCTAGAAAATTGGTACTCAGGAAACGATAGTCAGTAGCTTTATGGTTATATGATGTTGTAAGCAGGCAAATGAAGCCTAATCACATACTATAGCAATATGAAAAGACAGATGCAAGAACCTCCCCCCAACTAGAGGGTGAGGGGAGAAATTATGGGAAATACTGTTCAAAATTGGGGATCATGTGACAAGATTATATGCCCTAAAAATGGATGTGGTTGAAAAAAGAATTGTAGCCACATGTAGGAGGGGACATTTCTAAGCAGATTCAGGGTCCATTATCAATACTAGCCATATATAAAGCTCAAGTAGAGGGAATTTCTTTATTGGGAGCAAAAACTTGTGGGAGGGTCTAAACTTGACTAAGGAAGCAGAAGGAGAATGGGTCAATACTTCATCCAATCAAACGCCTACAGACTTTATTCAAGCTGATACAGAATTAATAACGGAAAATAGTAGAAAAGTATAAATGTTTTGACTCAGATGGACACCAGGACCATATAGCCTAAGTGACTCGATATTAGAGTCTTATCATTGTAAATATAATTTCCAACCATGACCATAACATCAAACAATAATCAAAACATGATCTTTTCTTTTCCAATCCCTCTTAATTCTGATGCCTTTCCTCACTTAATCATCTCCTATTTATCCTGTATAAAGCTTGCTTTGTAGCTCTTTGCATGTTGTCTCCTCCTGTATACTTGAGGGCAGGGACTGTATTTAGTCTTTTATTTTTGTATCCTCCCAGCACTTAGCACACTGCCAGATACAGAGTAAAAGCTTAATAAATGTTTGTTGATTGCTTGATTTATAGTATCACTGATTTAGAATTTAAGAGGACTATATAAATCACTTGGTTCATTCTCTTTATTTTATAGATGAAAAAATGATGGCCAAAGAGTTGAAATGATTTACTAAAGCCCCATAGGTAGTCAAACTAGGATATGAATCCAAGATTTTCTAACTCATCCTCTTTCAATTTAACTACACTGTTGCTATTGTTCATCCTTTGTTCTGAAGGAGGACCATGACATCAGAGAGGTGATGCCATGATATGCAAGCAAATTGAATTGAAGTTAGACAAGGTTGTGCAAAATCACCAGTCTCATTTTCTCCTCTGGAGCCATCTGAGTCCAGTGGCAAGATATAAATCAGGATGACTAAGATGATACATATAGCCATCACCATTCCAGTATTTAAAACTTTTCTAGCTTAGTAGAACCTTCCATAGTTTGTTCTCTGCTGGTCTAGTTTTCAAGATACTCTCCATTCAACAAAGAGATATCAACTAGGGTTTTCATAGAAGGTGATGAATCATTCAATCTAGATTTAACGTAACCTTTGTTGAACTTATTTATATTTTTGATCTGTATGGCTTATTTGCTGTAACCACTTTCATAAGTTCACACAGTACTATATAAAACAAGGTTTTAATTGCCATAAATTTGAATTTTAAAAAAAAATTCAATTCCTATCCCAATTCTAGCATTCTGGAGCTTGGAAAACAAGTCTTTGTCCATTCTTCTATATGTTTTTTATGATTTGAAGAATTCGATTGTTTTCATTTTAGACTTCAGGAGTCCTTTCCAGCATCTGCATAGATGTTGTTCATTTCTATTTAACTACCAAGTCATTTTGATTTGAAGAATCCAATTGTTTTCATTTTAGACTTCACGAGTCCTTTCCAGCATCTGCATATTTGTTGTTCATTTTTTTTAACTACCAAGTCATTTTGTCAGTTGTTAATATGATCCTATGCAATAGAAAAAAAAATCTAGAGCTGGGAAGTTTCAGCTCCAATCTTTATTCCAGTATACATTCCCTCCTATTAACTAGAAGGACTTAGAAACTAAAGAAACTATCAGAGACTGTAGAGATACCAGAGTGGCAATCTTGTTCCAAGTTTGGGAAGCCAAAGAAGACTCAAGAACTCGACACCTGGAACTCAACTCCTTGCAGCACAGGGCATGGACTTGGGATCTAATGCTTATCCATTCCATTCAGGGTCTTGTCACTTGGCTGTGTCTCATTGGCTCCTCAATTTTGGAAAAAGATGGCATGCTTCCCTGGAATCCCTGTAGCCTCTGATCATAAGCCTTTTAGCTCAGTGTTCTGGTGATAGATACTTATGTTCTGTTCCTTTGCAGTTTCCAAGTCCTTGATTTTGAGGCAACTCACCCTGGTTACTATGTCTTATCACTTTGGTTACATGCTTTTTGTCTCCCTCTCCTCCAGCAGTCAAAGCCTTACTGCTTCATGATACAAGGAAGAGGCAGATAGTGAGATGGATGACATATCTGGGTTCTTTTCAGCTTTATTGTATCTCGGAGGTCACATGACCCTGCTTGCTTGTTTTAATATTTATAAAATATTAATATTGTTATGAAGATTTTCCTAGTCATCTAAACTCAGGGATCTTTAGATAATTGATAATAGTATGCTTTGATAGATTGCATTCTTGATAAATCACACATACACAGATTTCTCCTTGAACTCATGGGGCATATTTATCGAATGCATAGGACTAAAATACATATTGACTCTTTCAGGGAAATATTCACTCAAGAACAAATATGCCAATCAAACTTATTTGCAAGAATCATTTTAGCAGTAATGGAGAAATCCTGAAAATCTATTCATGGATAATATGTAAAAAAGGTGAAATTGGGTAATCCTTTTCTGAAAGAGAGAAAATAACTCCACCAAGTCTGAGAGTTCTCTATCTTGAAGGTCATGGGTATTCTTGGTGTCTTCACATTTTTAGTTGCAATACATATCTTTTACAATTAAAAAAAATCTTAATGCTATCTTTTGTTTTTATATTGCTTTCTTTCTCAAATATATTCCTTTTCCCTTCCCTATCCAAACAGCCATCTCTTGTAACAGAGTTTAAAAAAGTAAGGAAAAAAATATCGAACAAAACTAACCACCATGTCAAAAGTCAGAAAGTATATGCAATATTCTACAGCCATAGTTCTTTATCTCTATAAAGAATGGAAAAAATAATTTTTTTTTCCATTTCTTCTTTGGGGTCAAAATTTTATTATACTGATATAAAATTTAGTTTCAGAGTTGTTTTTTAATTACCCCTGTTTTCATTAGTATTGTTGTAGTCATTGTGAATAATATTTTCCTTATTCTGTTTATAATCAATTCTCAACTTTTAGAGGCTTGACAGGAATGTAACATTTCTAGAAAATGGCATGAAACATCTAGAAAGAGAACTATGAAGACTGAATATGTATCAAAACATAGTATTTTGACCTTTTGTTGTTGTTTGTTTGCTTGTTTTTTTTTTTACTTTCTCATTTTTTCCTTTTGATCTGAAAGTTTTTTTGCTGAGCATGATGAATATAGAAATATGTTTAGAACAATTGCACATATTTAACCTATATCAGGTTGCTTGCTGTCTTGAGGAGCGGGGAAAGGAGAGAAGGAGAAAAACTTGGAACACAAAGGTTTTGAGAGAATGAATGTTAAAAAAAACTATCTTTGTAGTATTTGGAAAGATAAAATACCATTAAAATATGTTTGATGAAAAAATAAAAACTTTCAAAGACAAAAAACTAAACTATGATTATTCTGAATCTTACCTACCATTGGGTCAGATAGTGGTGTGAGGGTATTGTTTTTTTTTTTAATTTTTTTTAAATTTTATTTGCATAACATATGTGTGGGTAATTCTTCAACAATAACCCTTACATAGCTTTCCGTTACAAATTTTTCCCCCCAACTCCCCACCCCTCCCCTAGATGGCAGGATATCCACTACATGTTAATTATGTTAAAATATTGGCAAATCGAATATATGTATACATATTTCCAAACTTATCATTGCTGTGCAAGAAAAATCTTATCTACACAAATGATATATCAGATAAAGGAAACACAATGTAAGCAAACATCAATCAAGGAGTATGAGAATGTTATGTTGTGGTCCACATTTCACATCCCTCTCTCTGGGTGTATATGGCTTTCTTCAGTGAACAATTGGAGGTGGTTTGAAACATTTCATTGTTGAAGAGAGCTATGTCCATCAGAATTGATCGTCATATAGTACTGTTGTTGCCGTGTATAATGATCTCCTGGTTCTGCTCATTTCACTCAGCATCAGTTAATGTAAGTCTCTCCAGGCCTCTCTGAAATCATCTTGCTGGTCGTTTATTACAGAACAATAATATTCCATAATATTCATATACCATAATTTATTCAGCCATTCTCCAATTGAAGGGCATCTATTCAATTTCCAGTTTCTAGCCACTACAAAAAGGGCTGCCACAAACATTCTTGCACATGTGGGGCCTTTTCATTCCTTTATGATTTCTTTGGGATATAAGTCCAATAGAAATGCTGCTGGGTCAAAGGATATGCACAGTTTGATAACTTTTTGAGCATACCTCCAAATTGTTCTCCAGAATGGCTGTATCCGTTCACAGCTCCACCAACAATACATCAGTGTCCCAGCCCTCCCACATCCCCTCCAACATTCATCATTAACTTTTCCTGTCATTTTAGCCAATCTGACAGGTGTGAAGTGATACCTCAGAGTTGTCTTGATTTGCATTTCTCTGATCAATAGTGATTTGGAGCACCTTTTCATATGACTATAAATAGTTTTAATTTCATCCTCTGAAAATTGTCTGTTCATATCCTTTGACCATTTATTGATTGGAGAATGGCTTGAATTTTTATAAATATGAGACAGTTCTCTATATATTTTAGAGATGAGACCTTTATCAGAATCCTTAAATGTAAAGATGATTTCCCAATTTGTTGCTTCCCTCCTAATCTTGTCTGCATTGATTTTGTTTGTACAAAAACTTTTTAACTTAATATAGTCAAAGTTATCTATCTGGTTTTCAAGTAAGAGTTCCAGTTCTTCTTTGGACATAAATTTATTCCATCTCCATAGGTCTGAGAGGTAAACTATATTACATTCCTCTAATTTACTTATAGTATCACTCTTTATATCCAGATCATGAACCCATTTAGATCTTATCTTGGTATGTGGTGTTAGATGTGGGTCAAGCCCTAATTTCTTCCACACTAGTTTCCAGTTTTCCCAGCAGTTTTTGTCAAATAGTGAATACTTATCCCAAAAGCTGGGGTCTTT
This sequence comes from Myrmecobius fasciatus, assembly GCA_023553655.1. Classification (NCBI taxonomy): domain Eukaryota; kingdom Metazoa; phylum Chordata; class Mammalia; order Dasyuromorphia; family Myrmecobiidae; genus Myrmecobius; species Myrmecobius fasciatus. The sequence goes on from JAJPUD010002800.1 coordinate 217,564, forward strand.
GGGTTTATCAAAAACCAAATTGCTATAGTTATTGCCTAGTTTGTCTTGTGATTCTATCCTATTCCACTGATCGACTACTCTATTTCTTAGCCAGTACCAAATGGTTTTGATGACCGCTGCTTTATAATATAGTTTTAGATCTGGTACAGCAAGTCCACCATCGTCAGCCTTTTTTTTT